>CATIWR010270502.1:0-32576 GCA_949677035.1 Omphalea diandra | reverse complement strand
GGTGTGCGATAAGAATTCCACGAATGTGAAAGATAGAGGGGTCCACCAGAGGAATACGGGTTTGGAGCATATAGAGAGGCATAGGCTTGATGGGATTGTTTACTTTGCTGATGATGACAATGTGTATTCGCTTGAGTTGTTTGAAAGCCTAAGAGAAATCAGGTGATTGTTGGGTTTTTTTTATTTTTTATTTTTTATTTATCTCTACATAGAGGAAAATATTTGATTTGTTTGTCCGCGATTTCTTTGTATTGACTTGTTAGCTTTAGTTGCTTTTGGTTCCGTCCTGTTTAATTGATTTTGTGGCGGTCTTGATTATTTGTCTGCTTTACTAATAACTTTAGTTATTAGTTGTTTTTCTTGTGTTTGATTAATTCAACATTGGTGGAGTTTAGAGCACAGAATGCAATAAAAATAATATTAAGATATTAAGTGGGTCAATACTGTGGTCTTGAATTAAAACAATGTTAGATACTCATATGCTTGGTTGGGTATCAGCTATTTCTTTTTGCTGAAATGTGTATGTTTTCACTTCCCTTGCTTGAATTTGAAATTTTTTATAGCTTTAATAATGAGTTTGGTTTGTGCAGTATCACTTACAGCATAAATGCTCCACAGTCTAAGTAGATATGTCTTTTCCTGTCAATTATTTTATGTTAGGACACTAAAATAACCTCATCTCTTATTTCCTTTCTCGTTTATTTTGTTTTTTACTTCAGTTATAAGTTTGCTTAAAGAAATATGCATCCCACTTATTGGGTTCTGTGACAACTTGTATTCTTCTACCTTTGTTGGAAAGAAGGAACACGAGAAGTTAATAATACTTTCTAGATAGGCTCTTGTTCTCTGAATCAATTTTGTTAAGGAAAACTGTAGATGACTATTATTCTCGTTAAGCAATGAAAACATATATGTCTTGTGAGATTCATAGAGGTGATTTAAATCTCACTATCGATTTTGTATTTCTCATTGATGTTATGAAGTGGATTTTGTATCTTCAGGCATGTATTTTGATTCCATAAACGTTTGAGCTGTCTTTTTTTTTTTTTTTTTTTTTTTTGTCTTTCCCTCTTTATGCTTCTGTTAGTAAATTAATGATGATATATTGTATTTGTTTTATAGCCGATTTGGCACTTGGCCTGTTGCAATGCTTGCGCAGAGTAAAAACAAAGCAATTTTGGAAGGTCCTGTATGCAATGGAACTCAGGTAATAGGATGGCATACCAATGAGAAAAGTAAAAGAATCCGAAGGTTTCATGTTGATATGTCAGGATTTGCTTTCAACAGCACTATCTTGTGGGATCCAAAGAGATGGCGACGGCGCACTTTGAAACCAATTCGACAGCTGGACACAGTGAAGGAGGGCTTCCAAGTATGCATTTTATAATCAGAGATCATTCCTACGATTATTTGTCATGCACACTGACCTGTGGTTTTTCACAGGAGACCACATTTATAGAACAGGTGGTGGAAGATGAAAGTCAAATGGAAGGCGTTCCTCCTGGCTGTTCAAGGATACTGAATTGGCATCTTCATTTAGATGCTCATAGTCTTGTCTATCCCAGAGGCTGGATGTTTCAGAATAACCTTGATGTCGTTCTCCCTATTAAATGATGGAGGTCGGACATTGCAATTTTGATGCCAAGAGTTCAAGACAGGTTTGGTTTCATCTAATGAATTTGCTTTATTGAATTTTGACATTCATTAAGTTTCTGCCTTACAAAGGAGAAAGACTGACCTCTGCAAAAAGGCAATACATGAAAGTTGCATTTGACAGATAAATAAATTTACCTTTTCAAAGAATTAATAGAAATTAGAAACAAATAAACAATTCCAAGTCCTATAAATGGCAGTATGAAGTTCTTTTTTGTTTGCTTTATTGTATTGGTAAGTAAATGTTAACCTGTTGTGCAAAAATGTACTCACTATCCTTTTCTCATTTAACAGTTATGCCCTTGTTTCATGTGGGTGGCTGTTCATGTGACATATCCATACTGTGGCTTCATTTGCTGCTACCAGCACCAAGCAAGCATCAAAAGATGCCCAGCAGCCTTTGACAAAGAAGCAAAATTTTTTTTTTTCATTTACTTTTGTTTGTGGAATTTTCCTATCATTATATTCTTTCACAGAAATGAAGTCTTATTGTTGCTCTGTTTTGTGGGATGGGGGATTTAATTACCTTGATTTTGGAAATATACTATGTGGGAGTATATTTTCAAAAATATTTATTCTTGATGGTGGACGTAATTGTATGACTCTGCCTCCCCCACCCCCCCAAAAAGGAAGGTGCTTGTACCGTGTCGGAGGATGCTCGCTCTGAATCCATTCTTTGTAGGTGATATATGGGTCTCATCCATCAGAATCATCAAGGTTAGAGCAACTTGTTTAAAAATCTCAGTGTGTTGACTTTCTTCCCCTGGCATTGTGGTCTTGTTCTGTCTTTTGTTCGGTGATTGAAATTGAACATGCCGGTAGGTCCGTGCTTTCATTTCTTTTTCCTTTTCTACATTGATTGCGAAAGGCCAGCATGATATAAGTGTTTCTGGGCTATTGGCTCAGGTCGGTAATCAATTAAGACGCAGTATAATCCCTGTAAGAATAAGGGAAAGCTGAAGTAAATTTGGAATTTATTTTTTAAGTATTAAATGTTTTCTCCATATTATTAATCTTTTTTTTTTTTTTTATAATGATGATATATGGAATGTTTTAAAATATAACGAATGTTGAGTACTAAATAAATTTGAAGAATATTAAGTTATACATGTTTTAAAATATGTTATATTTCATCATAATTAAAAAAATATAAAAATATATTATATATCATTATAATATAAGAAAAAATATAAAATATAAAAAATATGTTATATATCATTATAATAAAAGAAAAAATAGAAAATAGTAAATGTGAAAGGTAGTTAGCACCCTTAATTTCTTGTCCAGGCTGAGAGATTTCTAATATTGGAGTCTCTCACACACAGCTAGCAGTATTTTATCACTAAAATAATGTTTGACTACTTTTTCCATTTCTAAATCTAATCAAATAAAGCATTTGCATCTATCCGGCTTGAGATTGCCTTTAACTTGCGTAGTTTCAAAACAATTTTTTTTTTTTTTTTGGAGATAACAGGAGAATATATTGATCAACCAAGAAAATTAGAAACAAGTCACAAAGCAGTACAGAAATCTCATATGGAACATCTGCTGACCAAAAGAAAACAAAATCCGGACGACGACAGAAGTTGGCCAATGAATGAGCCACCATATTGGCACTCTTAGCCTACGGACAAAAGCAAAAGCGCATAAACTAAACGAAGAGCTTAAAGCTAAAATCTCCTCAACCACAACGTTGAAATAGGGGTCATGGTGAGAGGAACTACTCAATCCGTTTATGTTCACCTGATTATCACTCTCGAAGATGACATGTTGAAAATCGGTGCTTCCAATAGCCTCCTCAGCAAATTTTAGAGCAAGAATCTCTGTTAGGACTGAACACTTGCACAAAAATCGTTTGGAGCCAGCCATGAAAACAGTACCAGTAGAATCCCTCACTTCGAAGCCGAGTCCAATCAATGAATCCTGAAAAAGCGCCGCGTCCACATTAATTTTAAGCAATAAAGCTGAGGGGCTTTGTCACTGAGACTGATTTGTATCTGTCAGCGAAAGAGACATCTTGATTTGCGCTTTCAATAGCTTACAAGCAAGGAAAAAACTTATATATATTTGTTATATATTAGATATAATGTAATTAAATATCATATAATATAATAAAAAAAATTAATTTAATATTTCAGTTGATTTTGTATTGAATTATATTTCATTATAATTAATTATATTTTATCAAAAGTAATATATATCATTTTATACACACGCGCGCACATATATATATATAAAATAACCACTCATACTATATATATATATATATAAATATATATAAAATAGCCACTCATACTTAGTGTATATCTCACTTTATACCACGCATACTTAGTGTATATCTCACTTTATACACTCATGATATATATGATACATAACACAACCACTCATAATTGGCTAAATAATTTGCTATTATATGATTTCTTTTTTCAAATGAAAAAATTTCTCATACTCTCATCTAATGTAAATATTTTTTTTATAAAATAAATATATACTTCAGTGTAGATAAAATTTTTCCTGTGAATTAGTTTATTTATACTTCTAATTTTAAATTTAAATATTCAACATATATCTAAAATCATAGAGAACAAATCTCATATATTCATAAAAAAAATTTGCTTATAACATATGTTAAATGACTTGATTTTTTTAATAATGACACAGTTGTGACTCAATTTGAAATTTTAAAAAACTTAGATTCAAAAAGAATTTTTCTTGAAGTTTATGATAGGGACGGGGGGCTAATAAACCAATAGACTCCATTCTGGACACCTAACACTGACCTAAGGAGAGCTCCTGCAGATCTGACGTGTTTTATGTTATATCAATTGGTATATCCTAAATTCAAAGTTTATAATATAGACATGACTCTAAAAATAATGTGCATGAAATTAAAAAATAATGTACATATATTTTAATGTACATGTAATTCAATACTAATATATATTGATTGAGTTTATGAAACAATATGAACATGAGTCCATTATATAATTTGCGATGTTATATATTTTGAAGCGATTCAATTTATTGTTTGGATTATGTATATAAATACTTTGTATTAGAGTCATTTATTGTACTTTTATAACAATCCTCATAAAAATAAAAATTATCTGTCTACTTGTGATCGTAAATCATATTGATCAAACCACTTAAATTGCTATATAAATTTTTCCTTATTTAATTTCTTCCATTATTATTAATTTCTTGACCATATAGTTACCACGTATACGTAACAAAATGTTACAGTGTCGTATAAAATAATCACTCAAAATACTTCATTATGCAACTACTTTATGTATTTTTTTTCCTCACATATAAAGAAAATTTGATCCTTTTTTATCCATATAGACAAAGAAAATTTTATCCTTTTTTATCCATATATAATTTTACTATTAGTTAAATACATATACTCCCAAACGGATAAAAGATAAATATGAGCCCCAAACTGAGAAGTGCTGCACCCATGCAATGAGTGCATGTACATCACATCTCCTACGGTGGTCACCAAAGTTCCGAGGAAACCCGAAATAGGTCATGGACTTGGATTCATCAAGCTTACCTGATACACTCGGAATCTAAGTGCCTCAATATTATGTGAAAAAATCCCACAACAGGAAATCAACAGTACACAGCATACTATTAATAGTTCATCTAAGGAAATATAATAATAACTTAAATATAAATATTTCAATTACATGATAAAATTGATAGTTACCATCAAAAGAAGTTGCATGAAAGATCTTAATAATCTTGACTACCATATTATGAAATATTTATTGATAGACCTAATTAATGCATTTAAATCATGAATTAATAAATTATTTTAGTTACTCTATTAGTATGGTTTTAATATTTGAAATTGACTAATATTAATTTTTTTTATTATTTATAATTATTATATTATATATTTAATTTGTAAATTGATAAAATAAAAAAAATAATTAAAAAGTTAAAACTTTATAGATAAAATAAAATAATATCAATAAATACTCATATTTCATCAAAAATAAAAACTCATATACTAATTCACACGTGAAAAACTCTTCAATCTTAAAAAAAAAAAGATATTTCTTTTATATTTTTCTTAAATAAATGATATTAAAGTATGTAACTATATTATAAAATATTTGTTGATAGACCTAATTATTGAATTTAAATCATGAATTAATAAATTATTTTAGTTACTTTATTAGAATGATTTTAATATTTGAAATTGACTAATATTAATTTTTTTTATTTTCCTAATTATTGTATCATATTATATAAATAAATGATAAATAGATAAAATTAAAAAATAAAACTATGACGGAAGAGGAAAATAAAACTCTATTAGTAATCATATCATACAAATAAACTTTAACAGTTCTTATTTGTATTATATATGCCTTGTTGTATTTTCTCCCTTCCTTGTAATCATCAAATTACTCAGCAACACCCAACTCATCCCCAAACCATACCGACCAACAACAGAAAGAGAAAACAAGAAAAGAAAAGAAACAGTTTCAATTAAAGGACCATCAAAGAAGAAACAAAACAAAAAAGTAACATCAAAGAAGAAACGGAAAAGCACCTCAAATTGATAGACACAATTCTATGAAGCAGTTGCGATCATTTTCCACAACTTGGCATGCATTCCATGCTTCTGATCCAATTCTTTCTGATCAAAGATGCCCAATATTTGTTCACGCAAAAGGAACCCAGGTGTGCTCTGTTTTGAAGAAAATCATATCTATTTTTGTTTTGAAGAAAACCCAGGTGTGCTCTATTTTGAAGAAAACACAGGTTTGCTTGTTTAACTTTCTTTCTTTTCTTTTGTTCATTTCAATTTCAGTATTATCGTTCTGATGGTACAAGATTCTTTGATTTGTACACAATTTCCTACTGGTTTTGTTCTTTTTCTTCACTGTGTAATTTTTTGTTTGGTCTCTGTCACATTCTGAATCATGGTTTCTGTTGGTATTGGAACGGTAACAACTATTCATGTGTGCTTCCGATTTCTCCTCTCAATATGGGCCAATATTGCATCGCTCCTCTCAAATCCGTTACATATCGTTCGTTACAATACGTAACAGATGATATTTAAATCTCTGAAAAAGGCGCAACCAAAATTATGGGAGCTCTTAGTAGTTCTGTGGTCTTCTTTCTTGCGTTGGCATTTTCATTAAATCAATTTTGTGTTGGTGGTTGCACATTGACGGTAGGATATTATGTCCAAATCGTCAATAACTAGACTAACAACAAGACTCTCAACCTGCATTGTTGGTCTAGAGATGATGATTTAGGCAACCATGAACTATCTTCATCTTCTGAATTCCAGTTTAAATTTTGTCTAAACTATATTGGAGGACTCCACGTTTTTGGTGCGAATTTAATTGGAATAACCATCAACATGAAGGCACGTTTAGAGTATTTTGGGTTGGACCTGAGTTCTTTAAGATCTGCAACAATGCCAACTGTGTTTGGTCTGCAAGAGATGATGGTATTTACTTGTTGGATGTTGTTGGAGGATTTTTTGTTAATATAAATGGGATGCTTGGTGGCTTCAATCTCAAAAAGAGCTCTCAAACCATAGCAGTAGAGGATAAAAGAGAAAATTTTCATTCAGGTACAAGACTGGCTGTTGAAACCTTTTTATTGGCTGTAATGACTAAAACGAAAGTATCCCCAGTTTTGAAGTATTAGGGTTCATCTATACCAATCTTGACCCAAAAAACAATCTTTAGCTTGATTTTCATTGTCAATTTTGTACATTACATGCCTAATTTTAAACATTAGTGTTACTGAAGACCAATTAAAAGGCCAAATACTGAAACTCATAAAATAATAATGTATTTTCTTCACATAAGCAGAAAGTAGAGAGAAGATGTGATGACAATGTTAGATTTATATTTTTTTTAATATAAGGATTCAATATAATGGAGCGCTCCATTATATTGAATCCTTACCAAATCCATTGTCGCTTAAATATATCAATGTGATTTGACGATTTCAGGTAATGAAACAACAATAATCCAAGTTAATCTCAATTAAGCAACTCATTAGTTTCTTGATTATTTATTTATTTATTTGAGGAACTCAGCAGTTTCTTGACTTCTTTTTGGCGAGTACCCATAGTTCCAATCCCAAAAAGCAAAATTTGATATGGTATAGGACTTGGGATAAAAATGGGCCAAATCTATATAACGGAAGTCATGGCAGCCGTGGTAAAGTGCTTCAACAACTGCTCTCCCACTGGTTGTCTTTCCAGCTGTTTATAGCACTTACTAGTCGAAGAGATGAATTGGTGGGTGCACAAACATGAGACAAAAAAGGCAGTCTTGTGCAATCCATTGAACCAAGAACCTTTCATGCACTCATACGAAATGAGATGAATTCTCTTAAGCACAAAATAACACAAAGCAAGCATTCTCATATCAGTAAGCCACCATCCTTGCTTTCATGTGAAAAGTTAAGTTATTTAAAGTAGAGTAAATCTCTTCTACTCTCTTATGAGATGTATCACGTGCCACAAAGGTATGAATTTCATCATGGTCCTCAATCCAACTGCATCCAGGGCTCTTGTTCAATCCTGTATCCTTCATCATCTGTCTTATCCTGGCTAGGTCAGCCCATCTCCTTGCATGAGCATATAAATTAGCCAATAAAACATAATTTCCAGTATTATTTGGTTCTAAATCTATGAGCTTTTCTGCTGCAATTTGCCCTAGCTCTACATCACCATGAATAACACAGCCTCCAAGTAAAGCACCCCAGAGAACTGAGTCAGGTTCCTTGGGCATTTTCCTAATAAGCTCATAAGCTTCTGGAAGCTGTCCTGCACGGCTAAGGAGATCAACCATTGAAGTATAGTGTTTTAATGTAGGTTCCACACTATAACATCCCATCAAATTGAAAAACTCACGGCCTATCTCAACTGATCCAGCATGGACACATGAAGAAAGAACAGATAGGAAACTCACATGATCTGGTCGAAAACCAGAGAACAGCAATCTTCGAAACAGAGCTATTCCCTCTTCTCCATGTCCATGCATGGCATATGCAGTAAGCATGGCATTGTGGGACACTAAATTAGGGTTTAATATCCTGTTATGAACCAACTGAGCATACCTTATACTTCCACATTTCGCATACATATCTACAAGGGCTGCTCCTATTTGGACATCAGAGTCATAGCAAAATCTAATCGAGTGTGCATGAACTTGTTTACCACGCACAAGAGTCGCCAACCTTGAGCAAGCAGGTAGAATAATTCCAACTGTGTAAATATCAGACCTTATATACAAGGCCTGCATTTCAGAGAATAACTGCATAGCTAAGTCTATGTGACCGTTATCCACATAAGCTGCAAGAATTCCATTCCAAGTATATATGTTTGGCTCATAACCATCCTCTCTCATTTTCTGGAGTAGATTTTGAATTCTCCCTATCTGGTTGCAGCGGGCATAACCAGATATTAAAACATTCCATGTTGGAATATCCCTTTCAATCACTTGATCAAAAGCCATTTGAGCAGCGCATAGATCCTGGCATTTAGAGTACATTTCTACTAGAGCTCCACCAACAAAGGTATTAGCTTGCAAGCCCTTAATGATGGCATTAGAATGTATCTCCTTTCCTTGTCTCAAGGAGGCCATATCAGCACAAACAGTCAAAACACTTCCCAAAGTAAAAGAATCTGGTTTAAACCCTTCAATTAACAAGTCCTGAAACATCTTCAAAGCTTCATCAAACAGAAAGTTATCCACATATCCTGAAATCATCGAGTTCCATGAAATTAAATCTCTTTTCACCCCTGCAAGCTCCATATGATCAAAGAGCTCCTTAGCCTTAGAGACATCACCGCTCTCACAATAACCAACGATCATTGTATTATAAGCAACTCCATTTCTCAGTGAAAACTTTGAAAAGATCTTAAATGCATTATCCATATCACTGCACCTCCTATACACATCGACTAATCCATTCACAACAAAAGGGTTAGACATAAACCCATGTCTTGTTATATAGCCATGGAATTCTTTACCAAGGCTAAGCTTTTGTAGTCTAGCGCAAGCTGGAAGAACACTCGCCAAAGTTCGTGCATTTGGTTCAATTCCTTCTGCTCGCATTCTATACAGTAGCTCTATAGCTTCCTCATCACAACCATTCTGAGCAAATCCTCCTATGACTGCACTCCAAGAAACAAGATTCGGCATTGAATTTTCCGAAGAGTTCATTTTCCCCAAAAAATCCAATGCCTCATAAACCATTCCATTAGTAGCACAAGCCGTAATGATAGAATTCCATGACACACTATCCATTCGGGGCATCATTGCTAAAACTTTATTGGCATCCTCAACGCTTCCACATTTACCATACATATCTATTAAAGCATTACCCACATATGTATTTGAAAAGAAGAAATATTTCATCGCCATTCCATGTAATTGCCTTCCTAATTCTAACATGCCAAGACCACTACATACGTTAAACACAACCGGAAACACAAAAAATTCCAACTCAATATCTTCAAATAGTAATTCTTGAAAGAGCGAAAACCCTTGCTCAAAGAGTCCATGATCCAAATACACATTAAGAAGGGCCAACCAAGAATACAAGTTTCGAAGCGGCATTTTATCAAACAAGAAATCTGCGTACTCTAAACAACCACACCTCGAGTACATTTGGAGCAACTTGGTATTTACAAAATCGTGGCAATGCAACCCAGACTTGATGGCCTGTGCGTGAATCTGTTTCCCTAACTTTGGACATTTACAAGAATCGAGGATAGAAGCGAATGAGCTAGGATTGACTGGTTTATTATTACAAAGTGGAGAGACGTAGTTAAAGGGTCGAGGAGGAAGAGATTCTGCCGGTCTTTCAAAGGGAATGTTGAGTGGTAGTGACGGTGAAGAAATGTATTCAAAAATCTGAGCGGCCATTTTGGCCAAGGCCGTTATCAAGTAAGTTAACCAATGGAATACAGGTTATATTAATTTATGAGAGTGCTGGATAACTTCTGTATATATTTTTTTTACCTTATGTTTATTATAATAAATTTTCATTGTAAAATAACATGATTTAAAATATTTATATTACTTATTAGATTTTTTTATTATAATAACTCGTAACGTGATTTAAAATATAAATTTTCATTACACTATTCAGAATAGTATGATTTAAAATATTTATATTACATTTTCTTTACTTTCTCTCTTTTATAATAATATGTGACAGAATTTAAAATATAAATTTTTATTGTACTCCTCAAAATAACATGATTTAAAATATACATTTCTTTGACAATTCAAAAATATAATAATAATGTCAATTGTGTGTTATCTAATAGAAAGAAAGTAAAGAGAAAATATCCAACACTATTCGTTAATTTATATAGAGAAAGATGGGCAAAGGTCACGTCTTAAAATATTTTTTAAAAAATAACTTGGTTTGAGGAGAATAACTGGTTTTAGAAACTTGTTTAAACAATATTTTTTAGTATTTAAAATATATTATAAAAAAATATTAATTTTATTTTAATTTATAAAATTATAATAAAATTTAGATTATAAATAATTTATATTTATATTATTTATTATTTAATATAAAAAATATTAATTATTAATAGATTAATGACTACAAACGCTTGTTGTTCATCATATTTAACCAACTTTTTTTGAAAGCATATTTAAATAATTTATTCCTCATATAATCTTTTAACATCATATGATTTAATTTTTTATGTGCATTTCATTATATTACTATTTTTTTAATTTTTCTATTAAAAATCAAAGAGTTTTTTTTTACTATAATCTTCTTGTGATTATCATACTTAATTAAAATTTTTAATAATATATGAAATAATGAAATAGCTCATTTTATTTAATCTATTATACTAATAGGTCCTAAAATTATTTTTTAATTTAATATTTTTTATTAAAATTATTTAGAAAATATATAATACCATCTATTATATTAAAATTTCAAATTTTATCATCTCTATTATCTCTCCTCCAACTTTCTTATCAAATCTAGAGCAACTTAAGCTGAATTGAGGAAGCGAAGACATACAATGAGAAATAAGAGTTGAGAATAATGGAGGAACTGAAATCAAGGAGGAAAAAGTGAAGTATGAGGGAATAATTACCTAAAGTTTACAATGAGTCCCAGACGGAGAGACATTGCCTTTCAATCAGTATGCACGCCGAAGCCCAGTTGAATGCAACTTCATTTGACAATCGAGATCACAATTTGTTGAGGTAGCAGAATTCTAAGCAAATTACCACTCAATTCAACCCTTAATCAAATATGTACTCTGCAATTATATTATACATAAATCATAAATATAGGAAATTGCAATAAACTCCATCCCGGTAAGATTAGTTGCAAATTTTGAAGGTTTTCGTAGTTTCAGTTGTTACAACTGATATATTATTGTCGAATCATAACTAAACTATAAACTGCCCAACTTTCACTGTTGAGATAAGTACAAGAGTCTGATGCATTGGAGTGACTATTTAGACAGGGAAACCTGGAACCTTTGGGTTATCGGATTCAGCATAGCAGGCAGTTTATTACTAGTATCTTCTTCTGAGATGGAAATGCTAGGGAAATGAATGATACATCGTTGTTGGTTAGTACTTTAATAGCATTGGATATGCAGTGGAGCATCTTCAACAGGAAAATGGAGGTATATTTTTATTGTTTTTATGATGACAAAATCCGTTCTTATAATTATACGTGGGACAGTGACCTCATATAGACACATTACTGCTCCACATTCGTTCTCCAAAAAACATAGGTCTCTGAAAACCACAATTTGCCATCACCCTAAACCTAAGAAAGAGAACAGTTAGCAACTGACCCTACGTGCTCTGCCTGCATGCTGACCAACCAATATTTGCCTTTCGTAATCGAAAGCCCTTAATAGGATGGGTTGGAATTGAAGATCAAAATTTCAAAAGAATAGATTAAGAAAAAAATGCGAAGAAGAGACAACTATGATACATTTGTAAACCAGTAAGAGGATAGGGATTCTTCTATGGCAACTCCACCAAAAAGAGTAATCACCCGCAGCACTTAGATTCATCAGGTATCAGTTGTCACTTGTCAGAGTCTCAGAATCCATTTAAGCAGCCACAGGTTACGAAGCCAATATGTGCTTTCCTTCTGGCATGAGGAGCCCACTAAATGAGGACAAGCATATGGAATGGTACCTGCAATGCCCTACATACAAATGATCAATTTCTGACTCTTTTATAGTTGATAATCATGTAAGATTTGCCCCACGAATTGAAGAATTTGTGTCTGAAGGATGTAAAGAGGTGACGTGTGCTTGAAATGTTTGTGATTCATTGAGAAGACCCAGAACCACTTGGGTTGATCTGCAAAATGAACTGCAACAAATTAATCCCAAAAAAGTGATGCCAGCTTTAACACGAGTATGATAAAGCATATAATAGCATAGAAAAGAAAGAAAATCATTAACTAAGACAAACAACTGAATCTAGGGAGTTCATAATAAAAACAAAAAACCTTAATAAACCGTTGAAAAACATATGAACAAGCTAAATCTACAAATAAAATAACAAAAAACGATCTAGGATATGGAATCAAAGAAACAATTTTTAAGAGTCAAGGCCTGAATAAGGCAAAAATCCCACTTGTCTAATTCAGCAGCTAGGATGGCTGCATTATCTCACCTCAGTAGACAACCACATAGAAACTACATAAGTTAAAATATGGCTGTACTCAATCTCATTAATCTTTTATTTAGCTATGATCAAAGTTCGATCCCAGCCTCCAAACTTAAGTTACAAAAAGTCTGATGCGGAATGTTCTATTGAGGCTTAATCCAGTAGTTTGAGCAATTTATTCTCGACAGAAATGCTGGTAAAAAAAAACAAGAACAATGGAAAGAGAACATAATTCACTTGACATGCTAATAAATTGCTTAATTCAAAAAAAAAAAATGCAGGATCACACAGGACTAAATTTCCTAGCAGATCTCCCAACAGTAGTAGCTCAGCTCCACAACTATACCTAGGCAGTGAAGGTTTGATGCTTGGTTGGCTTGCATAAGCAGCCAAGGGGCCTCTGAGATTAGAGTGCTTGCTCAGAGCATTTTCGAGTAGTTGAGGTGGTAACTGCAAGCAGTAAAAATAAAATGAAGATGTAATCTAAAAATACAAAGGTAAGAGTCATTAATATGAAGAGGTTCTCCAGGAACACAGACCAGACCTGTAATAATACGTGGAAAGAATGTGGCCTTGTTTGAGAAACGCATTTCAAGAACCCTACCCACAACTTTGGCCTTTTCCACACCTGAATGAGCATATGTGCAAAAGATAAGTAGTCACAAAACATAAGAGAGCATCAGTGTCAAATTTCCATTTCATGGATTTAGGAACAAGAGTTTTAACTTGGGCCAGCATACCTGCCTACTCACAAGTTTGGAGAGTATACCATAACGAAATCAACCTGAGGATCAAGCATATGAGAACAAACATAATTATGATTATTATTCTTTGAACTTCCACATCATTTCATCCTCTCACAATCATATGCATCAGTTATTACTACTTCCCACCTAAAAAACTGACCCACAAAACCACAAACAGCACCATGCAGGAAACCCACCCTGGCCCCTAAATCCACCGTGAAAGGTAAAAATCTCATAAACTCAAACTGAAACAAAAACTCTAGCTGAAAATAACACACAACTACAAGGACGTGACCAATGAGGTGCCAATATTCTAGAGAGACTGTATCATTCACCATTATGAATCAAATAGTCAGGGATTAAAGGATCTTTAATATCATCGGATGGCAGGCCTTTCTTTTTGTTGTTTAGAAAGCCCAAATATTTATTTTCCAACCCATGTACAGATCTACTCTTCAGAATGTGAGAAAACATCTTGTAACCTGTGTGTCCAATTTAAATGTATCAGCTTATCAGGTCCATTTTTTGAACTGCACACCTGCTTTGAAGCAAGTCAAAATAATTTAGGGAAAATCCAATCTTGAACATCTTGTTCAAAAAGATCCCCTTAAGTAGCTATCCACCCTCTTCTATCCAGTTTCAGTCTCTTTAACTAAGATCAAGAGTATCCAGATTATGGATTTTTTTAGTCAAAGCATTACAATTATCCCAGAAACTGCAACTTTTAGATCAAGTTAGTGAAAAGAAAATTTGGCAACATCTGGGATTTTTCAGTATATTAGTCAGCAGATGCTTTAAATGAACATCAATCTCTCTCTCTCCATTACCTGAACCTAGCCTCTGAAACAATTGCGTAAGATATAATACAGTATAGCAAATTATCTTAAACAAAAACATAGTTAAGTATCAAAGTTACCAGGGAAGGAAGTGCACAACAGCATAATAACAATATCAAACAGTGAAGTTCACAATCGTTTAGCTTTCAGATTACTAAACCAAAACTCATCAAAGTTTCAGAAACCTCAGTAAAATTACAAAACCATATTGGATGATGAAATGTAATGCTATAACCACAAGGGCTTTTCTCCTTAAAGTGCAACTTCTAATAAAACCACTATGCACAACTATTAGCATAGTGTATATATATGACAGACCCAATTGAAACATCATCTTTTGTCATCCAGTATACAGCAAAAGAACATCTAGTAAGAATATAACATCAAAGTGAATTGTACTTAACATTCTTGGCTTCAAAAAGAGAACATTTATTCCATGCTCGCCCCTTATTTCAGCAAGATACTTCCATAATTTACAAATGCCCTCCAAAAGACTATGTTTTGCTGAAAACTCGACACAATTCCTTAAACTCAACCTCAAAGAGGTTTGATGTAAAGCACTTGCTCCATAGATTTCAAAACCCCAATTCATTAAAAAAATAAACAAATTCACTTTTGAGAATTTACAGAATGTGAACAAGATTTTACTTGAAATCCTAACTTGTTGAAATTTCAAGCTTTCCTGTTATCAATACAACCCAATATACATTACTTATCAAGTTTTCTATATCAAAAGAACTTCAGAACCTTGATTTGCATGATAATATAAAATGCAAGTGTTTTATTGATTAATACTACATTTCAACCTGTTCAGTATGTACAAACACTGGAATCTGAAGAACGAGTAGCTAATGAACAAGAGAGGTAAAACAGTCATCTGTGCAAACAATATTTAGGAGCAGAACCCAAAAAATGTTTCCATGTGCAAAACCAGTATACTAAATCTTCTGTAACATCTTTCAATTTCTCAACTGACAGTTAAATATGACATACCATGTGAATTACTTTAGTGGCTTCACCTACATTCCAACAGAAACCAAACCAAACAAGATCTATGTGAATTCACTTTAAGCCATAAAAAAACCAACTATTAGTTTAAGAAAAAAAATAGCTGGTTGCAGATGAAAACAGAAGAATAAAAACAAAGTTTATGAAACCGAAGCTTGAAAAACAATTTTGTTTTCTTGAAGGCAATAAAAAAAAAAATAATGACAATTTTAAACGGACAACGGGAAAAAAAAACATTAAAGTATTATAAAAATCCAACAAATTGGTGAATTTTAGTTTGTTTAATCTAACAAAAAATTTTGCACAAAAAGCTACACAATAAAATTTTAACATCATCTAATGAACAGTTACAAGCAATAAGCTCTAGTGCATGCACATCAGGAACTCGCATAATTACTTTTTAAGTCACTGTTTCTAGAAGCAATCAGATCCACAGGAACCATTGTAATGACTTCAGAATAAAAACAGTGTACCTAAACAGCTTCTTTCTGCATAAAAAATTGCTTCATATCTGACTGGAAATCACTAGCAAAGTTCAAACATATGAGCCAAAGGCTTTGTTGATACAAGCATAGTACAGTAAAATTTCAAAACACCAGGCCTGTGAAAAGCAAAAGCCTAGATAAACAAGTAACAAAAATATATATTATAAATTTGTATTTTTTACAGATAACGAGGGTACAATCAGAAATTATGTTGGCTGAGATAACATTGCTAAGAAAATAAAACTTCATGAAGAATATACAGTGCTAGTAAAACTAGTGAAACAGGCATTTGGAGCCATAACAAATGAAAAAGAGAAATATACCAGGGTAATCCCAGTTAAAAATAACTTTTAATTATTAAAGGTATTAAATGTGTATCAACTGTAACAGAACAATAATACATTCTTAATTTGGATATCATCAGCTGTAAGCACATACAGCAAAAATTCAAACAACTGTAATGTGAATGACCCCTTTTAACAGTTTACAAAGCATAAACTGCATTGCTTGACAACCCAGTCCCTCTCAGCACCTGGGATGACAAATTTACCATCAGTTAACCAATTCCTATCACTGGCCAATTGTGCTGCAAAAGATTCCAAAGTATGTGAATATTGTCTAGCCCTGTATCTGAACCACCAATGCAGTAGTACCCAAGCCCACTAATTCCTCATAAGAGAGCTGGTCAGAATGCTGCAACCATACCACAAACAAGCAGTTGAACTTGTACTACAACCTGTTTCCAAGCTTCAGTTATCCCTCAAAATTTTCAAAATTGCATAACTTAAAGCAACAAGCAGTTTACTCCCTATATCAACATGTAGAGAATTTTAAAGCCTCCATTAAAGAAAAGATGCTTCATAAATCAGTAACAGTTATATACATGGTATGTCTACAATAATTGTAATCAATCTTATGTTTGCATATGATATGAAATACTTTACTCATAAGTAACAATTGATTTCCTATGTGGGAGTAGGACAACAGCTAAAATGCTTTCTGACGAAGATTTCAGATGATAAAACAAAGCACAGTGAAGCAGCAAATAGAGCTCCCGTAATGTCTTTTTGTCCAATTTGTTCCCCGTTTCTTATTGCACAGGAGGAGGAGCAAGGGGGGAAAGAGGAGGAGGGGGAAAGGGGCAGCACAAAATAGCACATAATGGACGTAAGCATTCCATTGTTAACCGAATGCTTAGCAACACGACAAAAAAACTATGAATGATACAGCCATCTTGATATATCATAAACAGACCAAAAAAAGAGTATAGAAATGAGTGGCATTAATGGAATGCACAAACATGATACTATGGTATATGATATAGAACAAAAAAAAATAATAAAATAGAAATGTATGTATGCATAAAAACATTGTGGTTTATATAAAACTTTATTACAAGGAAAAGCAATTTACAAATGTTTCTCTTCAACAAACCATAGTTTATAAGATCTTTGCAAGATAATATGGAATGGGTAGGCCGACAAATGGCCAAGTGGCAGTTCTAGCATATGCTTATGCTCTGCAATTCTCCTGTTGTTCTCTGTTGCATTAATTCACTAATCATCACTGGGGTAAAGAATGATTTCTTTCCAGGGTAACGTCCTTTTGCAGTTTAGACATTCTGGAGGGCTTTTCTTTATTGTTAACATGACTAGTAACCATAATACATAGAACATTATAAAGTATAACATCACTCAAAATATAGTAGCAATTTAAAAAATTTCATAACATTATTCCAAAGTAACACAATCCAATAGCTCCATTAGAAAATGGCACCTTTGGACCATTTAGACGTTTGCAACTATTGGAAACAAGATAAAACAAAAGCAAAACCAAATATATTCATACAAAAATAAAACGACTGATAGATTTGTAAAATAGTAGCCCTACATTCTATGGCTAACTGCATCTCCATATAGCTGTATAAAGGAATTCAGTTTGCAGTCATGGCATTTTATTCTCCAAAGAAAAATAATAAGGAACTAATTAGCCAAAACAACCAACATATCAGTGAAGAAGCATACAAATAAAATAAATAAACCAATAACGAGAAGAAGGCAGCATCACTTTGAAAATTACCACTCAAAAAGACATGGATAAGGGGAGTAATAGTAAGGGAGAGACAGGAATATTTTAGTAACACCAAGCACTAGCCTATGTACCCCTCTAGTTAGTCCAACCATGTGCCCATATTCTCAAAGGACATTATTAACACGTGACAGATGTACTCCCATCAATCATAAATTGCATAAATAGATACTCTGCCCATCTCAAATTTTTTTAATCTCTCTTCTGGAGTATTCTAACCTTTTAGGTTAACATTCAACACAAGCAATGGACATGCTCACATTCGTAAGAAATTGAGTAAGTTTTCCATCATGATGTTGTTCATGGAATCCACATATTAAAGTCATCCTAGCATTAAATTTTGGCCAAACACTTTGGCATATCCTGAAATGGAAAGATGGACATAAATATCAAGATGTATGCTGGACTTCAAGTGCAATATAATATTCAGAAGAACACCTAGCACATAAATAGCAAAATGTGCATTCAATTTTGCAGCTACAAGGGAAAATATTACAAGGAAAAAAAATTGGAAGGTTAATCTGTAGCTAAACTGTTAGATTAATGAGTTCATAATTTAGCAAAGGTTTTAGCAACCATATTATCTGAATTAAAGACCAGGTAATAAGTGTTCATAGACTTATTGAAACAAGAAAATCAAAACCTCTTCAAAAGCTGTAGGAAATGAAAAGCATAAAATAAATGAAATTTAAAACACCAGAGTCAACTTCAACATCTCTGCCCAAGATACAAATAAAGACATCATAAATATGAATAGAAACACAGAAATGAATGCAAGATAAAAATCATTTGTGTCGCAGAGGTCTGAAACTCGTAAAAACTCAAATAGGATCTCAGGTTCAGTAGAAATAATAATATATACAGATGTTACAAATTAGAGAAACAAAATCAAATTAGCCAAAGCTCTAATCCAATTGGAAGGACTAAGACTATAAAGGAAACAGTATGACATTTATGGAATCAACTATATATTTTCCTACCAAGTTGAGAAAATATTCATCTCCAAACCTTTTCACTCCAACCTCTCCTTCCTCTTCTAGCGATATATTAAAAATCAATTTATCAATGCTTCTAATGGTCATATTTCCACAAGATCCAAAACTGGATTACGAAACATTAAGAATGGGAAGACGAGCTTTCTATTTCTCAGAAGGAAAAATTATGCACTGAGTGCTAAATGACACAATGGATAAATGCACAAATGAAGATAAAAAGATTAGTGATATGTGAATCCTCACCAATTGATAACTGCAATTGTTAACGAACTGGGTAGATTCCCAGGTGACTGCAAAAAACCCAATAGAATGCTGAGAGTTCTGTCTGCATCTGACATAAGTGCAACTGAGTCAACCAGCCACGAAACATTAAATAAACATATAGCTGCTGTGATAAGCAGAGCCAAATCAGAAAGCAAATAAATAATTGATCTGTTCAAAGAAAAATACAAATCAAATTCCCAAAGAGACTGACGGGAAATGCAACTGTTAAATCATTTATAGGGAACCTTTTAAACCCTTAAAGATTAGAATGTAATACCTTCTGCAACAAGTTTGTCTGAATCATTGGTGTCAGCTGTAAAACGTAATACATAGGTTTCCAAAAATTTCAACAACAGCAACTTTGTCCCAACAGAACCAGGCTACAGTCAAATTACAGGAAAAGGTTCGAGATTAGTGACAAGGTTTAAATGCTTAACAACCAAGGACACAAAATTTATAAGGATTACAGGCAGGATATATTTCAATATCCAACAGCATCAATTTTACAGAAATTTTAATAAAAATTTGCTCAATAGTTACGGACCCTCAATATTGATAAAACATTATACTTTTTTTTTTCTTTGACCACCAAACTTCCTGTTTCCCAAGTAATTCAGTCTCACAAAATAGGAAAAACTATTAACATACAATCTGATAGTATGCATGTAGCATGACCACATATAAAATATTAAAAAAGGGCAGGAGAAGAGATAATTTCTAATCATCAACTATCATTTCAAATGGAAACAAAGTCGCATTAAGTAAGAAATTAAGCAAATTCAATATAAATATAAATACAAATACACTACATACCTCCATTGCAATTGCAAAAACAGCATCCTTGAATTTAAGCATCCAGAGCCATAGTTCTTCAAGCCATCGCTCCACCTTACCACGCTGGCGAAACTAAAAATTTCAAGGATATGAACACTTATAAGGTATCAAAAAGCAAAAGAAAGTTTATCATTAACAAAATCCTGGGAGGGAAGAGGATAATGAAGGGATTCAATCAAAAAGCAAAAGACTGAGCTAGTATCATGATTCCAATAGCGCATAATACATTAGCCCAGTTAAAAAGATAAAAACTTGGCATTGTATCCTACCACCATTTAGTGAAAGTACAAAAATATAAAGAAAAATGAAGAAAGAGCAAGCAATTTTGTAGAGCAAAGTTGGTTCATTCGTTCAATTCCATTCAATGGAGAGAAAAAGAGAGAGCAGAAGAAGAGACCTGCAATGCCATTTCCTCTAGAACAATACAAAAGAAATGTGTGCCACTGACAATAGACTGCTTTACGATGACATCAACAGAATCTCTCAAAAATGCCACTAAGACAGGTACCAACACAGAACAATGCTCCATTGCTTTCAAACCAATTTCTTCAATCATCCTCCCAGCCATCCACTTCGTGTCACACAGATAAGTGAAAATAAACATATGGCACGTAAATGTCAAAGCAACCTCAATTAAATTCAGCAGAAGTAAACCAGAACAAAACCCCTAATAACAGCCATTTTAGTTCATCAAAACCTTCCAATTAAATAACATCGTGTCAGTTTGAAACAACACTGAGGAAAAAAGCATATCAGATTCTCAGGTCAACTATAAATCTTGAAGCACCTTAGCTTATCAACTGCCAAGTAACCTAGCAGCGATAACTCACAGTTACAACTAAACCATTGTTCACAACGATCCTAAAATTAACCAAATCCTCTTCTACAGGATAGAAGAATAACAAGAAAAATATTATTAAAAAGTCGTAGAATTTACGGTTTTGAACTGACTCGACGAGCATTTTACGAACGAGAGTCTCGGGCGAGAATTGGAGTTCGGCCAAGTAAGGGAAAAGCTCGGCAGCAAAAGACGGGTCCACTGACAAAAGAATGTCTCTGGCCTGCTTTAAGGAAGAGGTCTTCACAGCCAAATCAGTATGGGCGTTTGCCGCCGTGATGAGAGAGAGAGCTTGGTCTCTTGAAGCCATGGATGAGCTGAGAATTGGGGCGATAATCTACAGAGTGGAGTTCAATTAGGGTTTTGAGGAAGAGTAATTTGGGTTTTGAATTAATTTGTATGAAATCGGAATACGTAATAAAAAAAAATTAAAAAAAAAAACCGCGGGATTTGGAAAGATAGGGCTTTCAAAGTTATCAAATGTGTCGATATTTGGATCAACCGGAGTTGCAGACGCTTTTACACCGGTTATCATCAGTAACCATTGTAAGAGATACCTATATGCATAAGTGAACTAATATGTTGCTTGTTCATTGGTTGTTTAGATCTGACATGAGATGTACCGTGGCAGACGATGTGTAGCGTAAAAAAAAAAATTCAAATGAAAAAAATTTCTCTTCTTCAAAAAAAATTTCTAATTTGATATATTGGGTTTAAACAAATGAATTTCTTCATTGATTTCTCTCTTTAATTTCTGATTTACTACAAAATATTTTATATTGTTTTACATTGGTAAAAAAGTGGAGTGGTTTTAATTATTTGGTCTTCACAAATTCTGATTTTTATTAATGGGTTTTCATTGAGGTCTAAATTGATCAATTTTTGAGCAAAAGTTGTTGTTATAGGTATTTGGGTATCAAAATATTGAATTTTTGCAATTGGATTTCAATAAAATTTTTCGCTTTTTCGATTTTGGAGAGACGGATTCATGGATTCATATAGTGAGATTGAATGAAAAATTAAATGTTTTTGTTTCGAGTTTGTGAGATTGATAGAGGAGATAGATGATGAAAAGATAATGGAGTCTATGTTCTCTAAATTTCATGTGAAAGATACAAAGAAAAAGAGAGCCAAAAGCTCCACCAAGGAATAAGATGAAATCTCAAGTTGTCAAATTGTGAATCCCTAATTTGATAAATTTTTCAAGTAATTTTTATTTGTTGCTGTTGTTATAATTGGGAATGAGTTCATTTATTTGTTATTGTCAAGGAATGAAGTTTGATAGAGGTTATATTCGTAATTCTATCAATATTTTTCGCTTAATAAAATTATTATTTTTCACATCAGTGAACATTCAGTGTAACCGATTATATACGTGCGATTGAATTAAATTAATAAATTTAAACACCAAATCAATTTTTTTTACAAATTAAGACATTGGATTGACAAATTTGGTTAAGTTTAAACACTAAATATGCAATTTTACCATTTTTTATTAGTTTATTGTCATTCATGACATTTGACCTATTTACCTAACTCTAATTCATCTTTATTTTTTAATATTATATTAAGTTATTTTTTTATTTACTTGGTATATTAAAAAGTTTTTCAGCATTAAATTAATATAAAATAATAAATGTGTTATTATAAAAGGTCTTAAGTCATAATAGATACTTACACCCTGTTTGGATGGGGTGTTTGTAATGAATTGGAAGGGTTATTAATAGAATGGAATGGATTGGTTTGGTTTGGAAAGAGAGTGTTAAATTATATTTATGTTTGGGATGATAGGAATGAAATGCAATGGTTTGAAAGTAATTTTGTTTGTTTGCACTAGAATTGAATGGAAGGTTAACTTAAAAATTGACAAAAATATCCTTATACATACAAATATAATTTTCTTTTATTTCTTCATTATCCAATATTTAATATTAAAATAGAAATTTATTATTATTATTCAAAAATTATATTTTATTTTTATTCATAAAAAATATGAACAATTAATTTTTTATAATTTTTATATTGTGCGTTCGGGGAATAAGACAAAATGGTCTTAAATTAAGGGCAAATATGTAATTTTGGTGTCAAAATTTTCCAAACCCATGCAAACACCCCAATTTGGGGTGTTTGCATTTTAATGGTTTGGAAGGGTTTGGAGGGGTTTGCCAAACCCTTCCATTTCATTTCATTCTCACCAATCCAAACATAAAATTTTTTTCTAAACCAATCCAATCCATTTCATTTCATTATAAACACCTCATCCAAACACAGTGTTAGAATAGTTATTAGACACTATTCCCTTTATTTTCAAATTTGTTACTTTCTAACATTACATCGACTTGATTGAATAAATTGCAATCTTAAGTAGATTTTACTGTTAAAAAAAAAGAATGTAATAGAACAAAAGAAATAACGACTTGATTGCTTTACAAAAAAAATCTTGCAACTGTAATATTTAAGAATGGCAACAAAGAGTGCGAGAGGGTAGATGGGGAGGGGGGTCTATCCCTCATCCCCTACTCCACCCTCCTAATGGAAGAAATTTTCGTCTCATCTCCATCTTCACAAGAATTTTTCATACCACAAGAATTCCTCGCGAGACAAATTTTTTATTTTTATATTAATTTCATATTATTTTTTAGAAAAATATAATTTACATTATAAAATAAAATATTGTATGCTATAAATTAATAAATATATAAAATCTATAATTATACACAAAATATTTATATGTACATCTAATAAATATAAAAATATGCATCTAATAAATAAAAAAATTTATTACAAAATATTTAATTTTTTTCAGGTCACCACAAGGATCCACTTCAAAAGTCCTCATAGGGACGACGATGCGAGGGGTGTAAACCCCACCCCACCCCACCCCATGGGAAGAAAGGGCAGAGATTCTTCACCACTTTTAAAGCGAATCCCTGAGGGGAGTTAGAAATTTTATCTTCATTGTCATCCCTAATAATATTAAAATATTGTATTTTTTAAAAAAAGAAATATGATATTTTCTCCCTGCTAAAGAAAGATGTTTGTTTGTTTTTTTTGTATAAGTTGTCTTTTTCAGAGAATGCATGTAAATATTTGTTTATTTTTTGTGTAAGTAGTCTTTTTTAGAAAATGCATGTAAATTTCAGGATTAGTCTTTAGTAGTTTTTGTTGATGAGTATTTCAAGATATTTGATTGTGATTAATATATAATATTGTCTTTAACATATTCAAAGTAATCAGTATTAGTAGTATAAAATTTTATTTTATGTGATGTTTGCAAGTAAAATATGGTAAATATAAATATATAGTTTATTATTTTAATAAAGATGTTGGTGACTGAAGAATCCACTTTATTTCTTAACTATGAGGAGGAATTTAGGTACAAGTTATTTGTGAATCCTCCTAAGTGTAATAGATTTAATTTGTTTGGTGACTATTTTATACTATTTCTTAATAGTGACTTTGATTTTATATAGTAATGTTCTTAGGATTATGAGAAACAAAGATGTAATTATTATGTTTCACTTGTATAAAGATAATCCTTATGTACCAAATTATATAATAAAGGACATAATATCACTTTAAGCACTTAATTGTATTGGTTTTAGTAAGGTCATTGAAGGTAAGTTTGTCAAAAAAAATTTCATTCTAGTCAGTTAGTAAGGGTTAGATAAATGAGGGTGATAGAAATCACTAGTTATGCAACCACAATCCTTAATAGCTAAAGAGCGATGATATAGGTGGAATGCAAACTAACATCCTCCAACTAGATGAAACAAACCTAGATTGATTCAAGTTAGAAGTAAGAGAAACAATTTTAATCATTTTATCAATAAAAGATGATAAAATGATTAAAAAATCACTTTGGATGTCTTAATAAACTACCAATTAGAAGCTTGGTAAATTAAAAAAAAAAATAAAGATTTTGAAGGTTTTGAAAGTCACACACTAGAAGAAGTTTGATAAGTTTCAAAATTCATACAAGAATTTAAAGTAAAATACTCACTTAGAACAATCAGATTTTTATCATCAATCATATATATCTACAAGAGTGTTTAGTCTTATTTTTATTTTTAAAGGCCTAGGAACAAAGTAAAAGCTTGAGCTACATAAGAAGAAATGCCCTAATCAATATGGCAACCCCACTAAGCCAAAATAGCTATTACAATTTAATGATTTGTCCATTTGTAACTCCTATATCTATTTTTGACTCGTGTAAACCTCATTTTTATTCTTAACTCTTATAACTCTTTTTCCTTATGTAAACTCTAAGCATAGTTAAAATACAAATAAAAAATAAACTAAACATAAATTAATAAAGTTCAAATCAACATAAATAAATAGCCTCAAAATCCACTTAAGTCTAATTAAGGCCGAATAGGCCTTTGTTCACCAAAAAGGCTAGATGTTTTGAACAAGATGAACTGGACTATTGTCTTTTATGATTTGAATATGCTTGAATCATGTTGACAATCTTCAACCCCTTTGTTCCTTCCATAACACATTAGCCTAATCATATTAAGATTGTTCCTTCCAAATATATTCCATTAAGCAAGTTAATGTTCCATTCATCTTTTAGATTTTAGCTCTCATTATTGGTTCCCCATGAATGGTCCAAGGATCTTCCTTTGGATATTCCTCCTCGGTCGAATGGTCTTAAGCTTGTTAGTCCTCATTAGAAGGTAAAGACCAAGTTGATGTTGGTCATAATAGAGTGAATAAGGGTGAGGTTCTTGCGGGTCCTAATGAAGCGAAAGTTTTTTATCAAGATAATAAGGTTAATATGTTAGTCTAATGCAGTATTAATAAAAATGAAATTACCTATGACTTTGAACCCATTAAGCCCAATTACACACAAATGCCACCTAAGCCTAACATTATATAAATGTTTATGAGTTTAATGACACTCACTCAACTAAGCATAATATGATAGAAATGACTTTATAGTTCAATAACACATAAATGTCTCCTCAGCCCAATTACACAAAAGGTAAATTTTGAGCCTAATTACATGCAAATACATGAGCCTAATGATAGAGAAATAGAAAATGAGCCCAATTAAATGAAATAGAACATGAGCCTAATAAAACATAAGTGGAATTGAGCCTAATGTTAAAATGGAACCTGAGCCCAATGACATTAACCTATTTGAGCTTGATGAACCATCCCATCCCCATGTCAGCAAAAGAAAGGATAAGGTTGGTGGTAAGAGAAGGCAAGTTAGGATTAACTACCCTAATAATAGAGCTTATGTTATTACGGACAGAGGGAGAGATGGGTTTGGTAGAGGAGGAAATAATGTTTATGAACAAGAAATGCGAGGCAGAGGTCTTATAAGGAGTAATAGGGTATATGATAATGAAGCAGATACGATTGAGTTTAATAATAATAAGTTTTACATTTCTAATATTTAGATGAAGATTAGTTAAAGGCAGGTGGAAAAGTGAGTGGTAATAATAGTTTAGAAAGTAAGGGTAGTGATGTAAATTTAGATAAAGTCAATAATCCTTATAGCACTATGCATGATGATGATGGGTTGTTTGATATTTCTTCAGATAATTCAAAGAAGGCTAGCGTACCAAATGAATCTAATGATGAAAAGGAAGATGTTTAACTGGGAGAGAGAAGAACAATAAATTAGATATGATATTATTTATGCTAATGAATGGAAATAGACTGGGATAAAGAACTTGTTTTTGGGCATGTTCATAAGCATATAAAGGCTTTATCTAATAATGTTGTGAAAATGGGATATGTCTTGCATAAAATGAAAAATGACAATGACAATGACAAAGTGACTTACAAGTGTTTTGCAACAAACTATAATGTTAGAATCCATGTCTTAGTTTTACGTGAAAATGCCACCTTCATGACTAAGACCTTGAATGTTAAGCATAGTTGTGTTAAGGCACCTAACAATAAAAATCCATATGTCACGACCTCATATGTCACCTCTAAACTGAAGAACTTAGAATTAATCCAAACATGAGCTATGATCTCATGTCTTTCAAATTGAGAAATAAATATGGAGTAGTCCTTTATGGCAAATGTAGAGGGATAAAGTTAAAGCAACATTACAAAATAAAGGAAGACATAGCCAAAATTTTATGCAACTTATAAAATTTATAGGAAAATATCCTACACTTTAATCCTAAAAGTGTTATTAAATTTGAACCATTTAAAAAGAATAACCCAGATTATCATATAAAGTTTTATAGGATTTTTTTTTATGTTATAAAAAGATGATGGATGGGTTTAGATATGGATACAGACCATTCATTAGAATCAATAGTTATCATTTAAAGGGAGCATTCGATGATTGTTTGATTAGTTCAATCTTAATTCATGGCAATAGAGGGGGTGTTGCATCTTGTTATTGTAGTTGTTTTTTTTAGTGTGCAAATAGTTGGATGTGATTTTGTCAACTCCTAAAGGGATTCTCTTACACATCATAATTGGAATAAGTTAACCTTTTACATTAGATAGGCAAAAGGTGTGGGTGTGACATTTATATCAAAACTTTCCTTCAACATTATTTTGTAATGTCCTTTGCACTTATGTTTTCTATTTTATATATTTATAGATATTAATTGATATTGTTGGTACCATTTTCCTAGAGTCTATCTACAAATTTTGTATTAGACACATTTTTATGAACATGTATAAAAAAAATAGAGGTTTATACCTTAAAAAATAATACCAAGAGTTGTGAGGACATCACATAAGCCTGCATTTTGAGAGGGGATGTAGGAAATTAAAAAGCTTGATGATGAGAAGACATGAAAGTGGCTTATGGATATTCCTAAGAAACATTGGAGCAAGCATACATTTAAGGAGCAATTAAGAGTGAATACACGACCAACAACATGAAATAATCATTCAACAATTAGGTGAAAAAGATCAAGGATTTACGTCTCTTCAATCTATTAGATGCAGTGAGGTTGCGAAAAAGGTATGCCAAAGAGTATTCTTAAAAGGGTGAAGTACAAGAAAAACATTTAATGTTATACTCAAAGATAGTAGGATTTGTATAATTTTATCAAGAATAAATAAATAATTTAAAGATAAGGAAGGCAAAGTCAAATTCATTATTAAGTTGAGAGAGAAGATCTATAGCTTGCAAGTGGTGGTAAATAAAGTGGGTTACTCTATAAACTTCTAATAGGTTGTACTGGACACAATAGATAGAGTATTGAAGCCTATTTTTAGAATATTTGCACAATTAAGGCATATAATGGTGTGATTTATGAAGTCGACCTTGACCCAAATAATGAAAACCAAGTTATCTTATCACTTAGACAAGGCAACCTAAAAATAAATAGGATAAGGCAAGAAGGAGAGAGGCTACCACAGGAAGTGAGGACTAAGAACACCAATGTGACTTATAAGAAACATGAGAATAAGAGATAATAAAAGAATTTATACTGACACTAGTAACCTGGTGAGTTATATATTTTTATTCTTGGTAACATTAATGATTATGATGCCTTTATCAAATGGATTATGATGCCTTTATCAAATGAGTTATGAAATTGCTATTTACATTTGATTATTGAATGTAAAATAACGGTTAGAACATAGATAAGAGTCAAAGTAGTGGTAAAAGAAGACAAGTAATTGTTGCAACTTGAACTAATCAATCTTAAAAGAGACCTAACAGTAAACAACAGGGGATGTTTTGAAGATTTTATTAAAGAAATAGAGATATTTAGGCTTTTTAAAAATTTTTGGCACTATGTATTTGGAACAGTCTTTTTGTTGCAATGTAAATGATGGAACGCTATGAGTTCTATATGGATTTATTTAGCCAATGATACTAAGTGTGTGTTTGGTTTAACATTTTAAAGATAGCGTTCAACATTTGAATAAAAATAATGCTAAAAATGGGTGTTATGGTAGAAAAAAAATAGGAGAAATAACCATGAGACAATTTCAACGCTAACGTTTAGAAAATCTTTATAATGTTAAATTTTTGGAAATGCTAAGAATCTCAGCTTTTATAAGCGATAACATTAACTCTCAAGGGTAATTACAAATAAACCAACTAGTTCTTTTACGTGATTTCTTTGTAACTCTCTTTTCCTCTTTAATCCAAATATGCCAAAACTCATCAAAAATTGATTTCAAAGATATTCTTCTGCAAATTCTTCATGATAACATATATATGTCTTATTTTAAGGTAACATACTAATTATCATTATAAAATATTTTAAGATTTAAATTTTGATTAATGTATATTTATAAATATGTTGTATTTGGTGTAGGATTATATTGAAACTATTGACAGAACACATATTCAAGTATGCATACCTAAAGACGATCAATTGTTATTCAGAGGTATAAAAGGGTTGCCTACCATGAATGTTATGGTTGTTTGTAGTTTTGACTTGTAGTTTGCATTTGCATTAGTGGGGATGGAGAGTACAACACATGATTCTCAAACATTTTCAATTGGTATTAATGATCCATCTTTAAATTTTCCTAAACCACTTCAAGGTAATTTCTTATTGTTTTGTTAATCAATATAAATATTACTTGGCTGATGGTAGATATCCAAATGTAAATGAATTTTTATGTTCATATAAAGGTAAAAGATATCATCGTCCTGAATTTAGACGTGGTAGTCAACCAATAGGACCAATAGAAATATTTGATTGTATTCATTCATCTTTAAAAAGCTATATTAAACTTACTTTTAGGCTTTGAAAAGTTACGTGGAAGATATTGAAACTTATGTCTTCGTTTTCATATCTAACACAAAGGAATATTATTTTTACAGTAATAACTATTCATGACTTTATTCGAAGATAGGTTATAGTTGATCCAGCTTTTTAAAGATTTGATAATATCTCAAGATATTATTCATACTTTTTTTTCTAAAATCCAAAAAATGTTCAAGTTTATTCCATTTAATAATGTATCATTTTTTTTAATCTTGTGTGACGTTTAATTAAACTGAAAATTAAGCATTAAAAAATTAAGTGTTGAATATAATAAATATTAAAAATTTTAAGTATTAAATTTAAAAAATTTATTTGATATTATAATTAGTAAAATTATTAAACTTCTTGATTAGACATATTTAATTTTATAATCTTAATTTTTAATATTAAGCTATTATATATATATATATATATATATATATTTACTTATAACAATCATATAATGAAAATAATTTTTTTAATAAATATATGACAATAAAAGCATAAAAGTTCATAATAATTTAAGAATATATTAAATGCATGAAAGTTAAATAAAACAATTTTAATTTATTAGTGATAATTTAAAGATGTAATAATAGAATAAAACTCACTCCACTAAAAATATTAAAAAATTACTAATTTAGTGTTTTAAATAGAAATTTTAAATTAATTATTTTAACTTATCATTTAAGTGATTTTTACTCAATTGAAATTTTTAAGTTGAGCTCATATTATATTATTAAACATCTTAAAAATAATAAGTATTGAAAATTTTAATTTTAAGTGATAGATTGAATTATCCAATATTTCTTAGTATCCTTTTTATAAATTATTATCCATTGAAAGAAGTGATAATAATGACCTATTCCAAATTCCATATTATAATGGAAAAGTAAAATTGAAATAGATAAATATATTATATTCATGAAAATAAAATAAAAAAATATATGTTAATCACTATATACTGTGACTAGCTTATCTAAAATTATCAAATTCATGTCACAATTTAAAAAAATCTTACAACTGCACTACTAACCATAAATTTATTATACCAATAATTTAAATTCAAAAGTTTGGAATAACTGTTGAATATAATTAATGAATATTAAATATTAACAAATCATATATAATTATTACTATTAAGTAATAAAAATTTATAGTTTATATATTTTTATTCTGAATTAAATAAATTAAAATTAAAATAAGAAAATATAATAAACTAATATATTTTTATATAAATAAAGCATAATTTTCAAGTTTAAAATATTATAATTATTAATACATCTATAAAATATTAATAATTATTTTTTTATTAGCATTAAACAATTTGATCACATGGGTTATTCACTTAAAGTGTTCAATTTTTTTTGATAAATTTCTTCAAATCAGATGTATAAAATGATTATCATTAATAAATGAAATGACTGATAAAAACGTAATTATTTTAAAAATATAATGTATCATATCAATTTGTATTTAATATAGCTTTACAATTGATTATTTACATATAGCTATGATATATAATTTTTATAGTTTTGCTATAGTATCACAATTAATATATGGGTTCAAATAATTATTTTATAGGACTTATCAAGATATGACAAAATATAAAACAATTACCGTAAGTATTATCATATAAATTTAAAAAAAAAAAAAAAAAAAAAAAAAAGGTACCGACGATGTCTATGTAACCCATATGTCTGATTGGGAAAATAAAAGTACTCGTTTGAACAGTTCACATGTTAAATGTAAAACTGATTTGATGTGCTTACCAGACACATATGGCGATGAGTGTCCATTTGCTAACAGCTGGCATAATTAATTATATATGTTTGAATAAGTCTTTAGATCTAAATTCGTTCTCTCTTATTTTCAAAACACCAAAATTGCTATCAGCTGCAACCAAACGTCCCTGAATTCAACGACACCATGTCTCGCCATTGAAATTATGTCTAACCGTAACAAGAAAAACTATCTGATTCAAATGCTATAATTATTTTATTTTTGAATTTTATTTAAAATGATAATTTATTATGCATTAAATTAAATTTTATTATTTATTGAGCTAATTATTTAATAAATAATTAATTACAATTTCTATGAATTTGATATAAAAATTATTTAATTAAAAATATAAATAAAATAAAATATATTAAAAATTATAAAATAAACAATATATAAAACAAGATTAAAAAATAATATATACATTATCTATTTAAATATATTATTTATTTATATAATAAATGCGTTACTTTGTTGATATTTATAAATACATTTTAAATTATAGTGCACGCAATGTATGATATAACATGCTAGTATGGTTTAACCATTCAAATGATCAGCCTCCTTATGCGTGCCATGTGGCTTAATGTTGCTTGTTTATATTCAACGAGTCAAATCGATTAACATTCGATACCTTTAAAAATTCTAGTTAATAATATATATTTTATGCAATTAT
>CATIWR010270468.1:0-14176 GCA_949677035.1 Omphalea diandra | reverse complement strand
TTATATATATATATATATATATATATATATATATATATATATATATATATATATATAAAGGAAAGGATTCTGCCAAAAATAAATAGGGCAAGGAAAAGAGAAAGAAACCATAGGGAAAAGGAAAAGGAAAGGAAGGAAAGAAAAGGGGAGAAAGGAAAAGAAAGTGAAATGGGAGAAAGGAGAGAAAAAGGAAAGGTCAGGGAATTCTATTCCAAACTATGATTTGAATTAAAGAGATTTTTTTGAGAGTTATATAGATCTGATCATGTTGTGAGCACTCTAAGACGAGAAAAAGTGCATAGATATGACTTAAGAGTCTAGAAAAATCTGTTGACTTTCTATTTTATTCATAATTGTAAATATTATTTGAATCTATGATAAAATCTTTTATGTTATTTGTTATTATAAATATTGATAGTTCAATGAGTTAGATAATCAAAATATAGATATTTAAGTTATTTTGGTTGTTCAATCTAGTTTATAATCAACATAATAATGGAATTAGGCTTTAAAAGTGTTAGAAATGGTTAAAATGAAATAACCTAATAACTAGGAACATTGTAAGATATTGGCATGTTTAGAATGATAATGTGTAATATCTATTTGTGATATCTACTTGTAAAATATGGACTCAACTATAAGATTAAGGAATTCAGAATAGTTTGGCATATAATTTAGCATTATGATCTTTTCAATGAATATTCTATTAAAATATCCATATGATATACTAATTGAGTTGTTATTTGGTTTGTTATAAAATGTTATAGTTTGTTATGAACATATTATTATATTTTATGGATATTTGCTATTTGGTATGTTATAAAATGTTGCAATTTGTTATGAATATATTATTATATTTTATGGATATTATTACTACCTATCAATGTTTTGTTTATATTTTCTACATTAGGTAGGGAATTCTCCCTTGTTTTGTATTTTGTAGCCCTCATTCTGTAAGTATTGTAACTTTAAATAGTCATGCTTTATATTTATTTTCATTTTACAATCAATATTTGTTAGATTTTATTATTTCATGGTGAATATTAATAAATTAAAATTTGAAGACTATCAAACAATGGACTAATTAAATAAAAGACAATGACAAAGAAGCTAGACCAATGTTTATGCATTCTAGGATGTCTAATGCCTTCCCTAAGGCATATCCAACTCTCGAGCCTAGCTCTAAAGAAACGATATAGATGTTGGAGGTTGTCTGCTATAAGAATATCCAAACATTGTTCATTTTTTCCTTTTAAACAATAAAAATTATTCTTTCCAATTTTACAAAATTGGATAGCGATTGCTCCTAGAGTTTTCCAAGGCTAATTTTTATATGTTTCAGTTATGTTTTTTCCTTAGGCCTCTGATACCTCAAAAATTTGTGGTGTTGATGTTGCAAGAGTCATTTCATTAAATTAGGCATTGAGATTATCTCATGTCTATAGTGGTGACTCTAATAGGGATATACAAATTAACTGAAGCTATATATCATCTTTTATTTCTAGCTTATTATTGATAGTCATAGACTATTTTATTCACAATACCCTCCATAAGCACAAACTACCAAATTAGCTTGTATGGCTATATGCAGGACACTTTTTTAGAAGTCATTGGTTATACAACTTATGAGCTTTATATCTTTAGGTATCAAATAGAAAAACCATGACCTATACTAATGAAAGTCATCTATGCTAATTGTCCAGCTAAAGCCATGCAGGAACTTAGATTCTTGGATTAGGACACTATAACTTTTAAATTTCCTGTATTTGGTTGAGTTTTGTGATTGACAAAAGGTATCATGCCTTAAACATATTTTATGAAAGTGAAGAATGTAAGAAAAATAAAAATGAGAGAAAAAATTAAAAATTAAGGGGATAAAATTAAGAGATAATTAAAAATCAAATTTATCTTTGTTTAACCCCTTACATTTTTGGCATGATTACTATTCTATCAATCTTAGAATTGGCGAATGAGAGTATTCAAATATGACCATCCCTAGTTGATGTATGGATTGATCATTTGTCCTAAAAAAAAAGCTTTTATACCTTGTCTTTTGATGTTACAAGGTTGAAAACCAAAGGAAGGAAAGCAAATAAAGAGACAATAAAAAAAAAAAAAAAAAGGATTTAGCCAAAAACTATATAGAGGAAATATAGAAAGAACTCAAAGGAAGGAAAGGAAAGGTTAAAATAAAAAGAGAGAAAGGAAAGAAAAAAGAGAGAAAAGAGAAAGAGGAAGAAAATCGTACGACAAGGTAAAGAAATTTAGATGGATCCGATCATTCATTAAGCACACTCAGGAAAGAAAAATTACACAGATATAACGTAATGGTCTAAATAAATCTATTGACTTTCTATTGTGTTTATAATTGTAGATATTGTTTAAACCTACAAGAATATTTGTTATGCTTGTTACTATAAATATTTTAATGAATTAAATAATTAAAATATAGAAATATAAGTTATTTAGATTTTTCTATTTAGTCCATAATCAACATACTAATAGATTAAGCTCTAAAATGGCTAAAAGTGGATTGAATTAAATAACTAGATATCATGTAAATATTATAAGATATTAGAATATTTAGAATAGTAATCTATAATATTTGTTTGTAAAATATTGATATAATTCCAAAATCAATGAACTTAGGTCAATTTAGTATATAACTTAGTATTAGAATTCTTTTTGTGGATATTCTACTAGCATATCTATATAATATGTTATTTGAACTGTTGTTGATTTGTTTTTATATATATTATTATTTGTAATAAATGTTTATATTTTTTCTAAATATTTTTATTTGCATTTTCTACATTAATTAAGAGATTTCTCCTTTTCTTATGTTCTATATTTTATAATCTCCATTCTTCTTGGATTATAACATTAAGTTTTCCTATTTTAATAATTTGTTCTAAATGTTAACACTAAAATTGGATGGCTATTAATAATACTCTAATGAAATAAAAGACTATGACATAGAGGGTGGATCAATATCTAGACATTTTCGGGTGTTTAACACATTTCTCAAGGCGTACCTAATTTTTGAGCTCACCTTTAAAGGAACAATGTAGATGTTGGATATTATAATGTAGGAGCATTCATAATTAGAATTTTGATTTCTACAAATATTTTAAATTTTAATTAAGATTGATTTTAGAATATAACAATATTTTATTTAAGAAATTTTTGTGTAACTTCCTATTATAATATCTTAATAGGAAGATTAAAGAATAAATTTAGGATTTCTATGATTTTGAAGAATATTATATTTCAATAAGTTTATTATTTTCTTATTTTTTGTGATTTTAATTTCTTAATTATTTTAAAAACTTGGCCTATAAATAAGGCTATAAGCATTATATAAGTGATCTTTAGTTTTTGATGAATTAACAATATTTTAAAGAGAGTATCTCTATTTATTCTTTTATTTTTGACATTTTCTAAAGAATCAATGATTTTTTAATGCCTATTTATCCCACGTTCATGCGTGAATTAATGAATTTGTAGAAGGTTGTTGCTAGGTTTCCACAAGTTCAAATTCATAGGACTTCCATTAAATTGGTTTGGTATCTGAGTCGCATTTGCTCTTTGAAAGCCATATAACCAAGATGACTATGATATGCCTATAAATGAAGTTTATGAATATGATCACGTGATGCAATTGGAGCAACATTACTCTTCAAAGCATATTTATATATTAATTGAGATTTGCATGTTGTATATGATAATTATTTTAATGTAGTTATAAAAGAAAATCTTTGCTATAATGATCCATTCTCATATATATTTCTTGAAGTATCTAGTACCTAACTTACAAAAAAAAATTATTCATTAATGATTTTATGAAAAGTTATTAGGTAGAATGGATGGCTATTGCAAAAGAAATTTTAAATACTTAAAAAAAGATTTCAAGTAAGAAGAAATATCATATCAAGCCGAACTTGTAACCTAGGAGAATGAGGTAGGAGCACTCCTAATTAAAATTTTTAGATTTTTTTAATATTTTCTTATTTTAGTAGGATTGATTTTTCGAATAAAAATATTTTAAAATTTATGTATAGCTTCCTATCATAATATCTTTATAGAGGTATTAGAGAATAAATTTAGAATATCTATGATTTAGAAAAAGATTATATTTTAGAAAGTTTTATTGTTTTATTATTTTTTTATTTATTGTGGCTTTAATTTCTTAATTAATTTAAGAGAATAGCCTGTATATAGGATTATAAGCACTATATGTAAAGGGTTTTGAGTTCTTGATCAATTAATAATACTTTTAAGAGAGTAACAATATTTATCCTTCCAATTTTTGATTTTTTTGAAGAATCAATAGATTATTTATGTCTATTTGTCTGGCATTTGTATGTGAATTGACAAACCTATAGAAGGTTGTTCCTAACTTTTTTATAAGTTCAAATTCATAAGGTCTCTGCTACATTAGTCTTGTATCAGAGTTGTGTTCTTCCTTGATAACCATACCACTAAGAAGACGTTATGATATGCTTATGGATTAAATTTATAAACATGATTGCATGGAGCAATATTACTCTATTTTTAATTTTGAATATGAAAAGTATATTTCTTATGTTAATTGGAATTTGCATGCAGTATGTTGTGATTATTTTGATGAAGTTACCAAAAAAAAATTTCTATTATGATTTATTCTCATATGTATTTCTTGAAGAATCTAATACTCGACTTATAAGATTTTATGAAAAGTCATTAGACAAAATGAATGACTACTGCAAAACAAATTAGAAAATTTAAAATACTTAAAAAAAATTCTAAGTAAGAAGAAATATTATATTAAGTTAAACTCAAATATGAGTTCTTTTTCATTCTAGAGGGAAGAATATAGGAGCATTCCTAGTTAAAATTTTGAGATTTTTTTAAATCTTTTTATTTTGGTCAAAATTAATTTTTTAGAATAAAAATATTTTATTTGCAAAATTTATATGTCACTTTCTATTATAATATCTTAATAAGAATATTAGAGAATAAGTTTAAGATCCCTATAATTTAGAATAAATTTATATTTTAGAAAGTTTTATTATTTTCTTATTGATTGTAATTTTAATTCTTAATTAGTTTAAATGCTTTGCACATAAAAATGTTGTAAGTATTATATATAAAGGGCCTTGAGTTTTTTATCAATTAATAATATTTTTGAAAGAGTATCTCTAGTTATCCTTTCAATTTTTAGTATTCTTTTGAAGAGTCAATCAATTTTTTATAGTCATTTCTCTAGCATTGGTTTGTGAATCAACAGTCTTATAGAAGGTTCTTTCTAACCTTCCATAAGTTTAAATTCCTAAAACTTCCACTACATCAGTTTGATATAGTCTTATTAATTTAAATTTATAATAGAAAACTAGAAATAACCTTCTATAGGTCTATCAATTTGCGCACGAATATTAGATAAATAGGCATTAAAGATTCATTAATTCTCAAAACAATATTGAAAATTTTAAAAGAAAAATAGAGATATTCTCACTATAAAATTTTATTAATCATATAATATGAAGTTACACATAATTTTTAAATAAAATATTTTTATTCTAAAATCAATCTTAAACAAAAATAAAAATATATTAAAAAAATCTCAAACTTCCAATTAGTAATACTCCGACATCAAATTTTATGTTATAGAAATGTTTAACCCATTGTCCCTTTTTTGATTTTCAAAGGTAAAATAATATATTTTTTTCAACTTTTCTATAAAAATTAGGTGGTGACTCCTTTTGGACTTTTTCAAAATTGACTCATCTATGTTTCAGTCATGTTCTTCCCTCAAGCTTTCAATGCCTAGGAAGTCAGTAGTGTTTAATGTCGTAGAAACCATTCCATTGAATTGGATATGGTGACCATCCTGCACCAACACATGTTTTATTAAAAAGTAAATTATAAATATTTATTATAAATAATGTTTCAAGTAAAGAGTCAATTTTCTTTATATTTTAGGCTTCAATTTTAAATGCATAATTAACTAAAGTGCTTCAAAATTTTAATCTAATTAATTTTAATGGATCAACCTAAAAGTTTAAATACTATGGAAACAAAAATCAATGGATATAGATGATTAACATTAAATTTTGAAAACAAAACAGCTAAATCCCATATTCGTGATTCTTTGTTCTTGCTTAATCTACTCCGTTGACCTATTCGAATAAAGTAATCAAGTTGGCCACTAACGACATGGGCAGGATTCTTAATTAAGAGGCATGCCAACGTTGATAGTAGAAGCTCCTATATTATATAATACATCTTATCTGTGCTTTTGGGGAATCTCCAATTCCACTACAACGACAAAAAATTATGCTGTCGATCTCCAATTGGGTATTCATATTTTGGACTTTAGAGATTTTTCTCTGAGCAGTACTTTGAGTTGGCTTTTTCATCATATCAGGGGTTTTCACAACCATAGGATTTTGATGCTTTAAGTTATTGCTATTTTCCTAAAACAATATCAGAAAAAACAAAACTTTTCAGGTTTGAAAATTAACAAAAATATTGAAATTTAGCTTAATTGATATTGAGTCGATTTTCAAAGCCATCCCTCTAAAATCTATGCAAAAAAAAAAGGAAAAAAAAAGAGCAATTTATATTGATGCGAATTTATTTAAATTTATATCATATATATAAAGATATTATCCTTTTTTTTTTCAATATATACTTACTGATTAAAAATTAGTGTATAAATCAGATAAAAAAACATATAGTGCATTTTCATACAAAAGAAAAAAAAAAAAAAAGAAATTACGTGAATAAATGAATATAAATGAACTTTCTAATAAATAACTAAAGAACAGCTTAAATTCACTATTAAGCATCAGTAGCCTTGCACACATCTGTCAATTTGCGTCTAGAGACCTTAGACCTTCGTTGGAGCCTCTCCTTCCTTTTTTTGATTTGTGTAGTAGAAGGTGTTAACAGCTAGGCCATCTATTCCATTCTGTTCAAGTCTCCAGAAAGTATTCTTGCAGATTATTCTGAAAAAAGACGTGTGCTTGTAAATGTTTGTTGGTATTTTTAGCCCCTAAACAGAGGCTTAACCATTTCAAATAGAAGTAATAAATTGGTTAAATGGATTTATGTTAGATTATCGAGTGGATTGAATTGGATGATTTATTATTTAATATTTTAAATAATAAAATTATTATTTTAAATTTAAAATACATATTTTAATAATTTAAATTAACTTAAATTTATATCATTTTAGATCAAACTAAATTCAAATTAATTTAAAAGAATGAACAAGTTAAATCAAACTAATTATAAATTAAGTTAATTTTAGATTGGATCTAATCAACTTTTAATTTCAAATGAGGAATGCTTCATGTTTGCACTTGTTTCACAAGGGCAAAAAATAAGCTAGCCATATTCATACACTCACACGTGGTTTTATATACTGCAATTTTTTTTCTTGAAAGGAAAGTTATTGCATTACTAAGAGACAAGTCTAGATGAATCCTGTATCACAAATGGGAACTCCACAATAGGCACCTCCACCATCAACAATGGTAGGTCACTTCAATCAACGACGTAGCCCATTTAGCAATGACATGAGTCACACTATTTTGATTTTTTTAAATTGAAAACGATAAAATCTTCAGATTTGTATCAAAAATAATTCTATATTAGACTTTTCTGTTGAATTGAAACTAGATGGGTCACAAAAATAAAAAGAAGTATTGTTAGCAGAACATCAATCGAATATATAAACTTAAAAATTCAAAATTTAAGTTTCAAATCAATTTCTAATTGCTGCCAACATCACCACTACAAAGACTTCCAAGTAGATAATACTTGGGTATTTATTGTAGAATCCAAATCCTATATTCAAATACTCGAATTCAATTATTAATAAAGTTCCTTTGACCTTTTCTCAAAAAATAAAATAAAATAAAGCCCATTGACCCACTACGATAGGGTAATCACAACTAGGCCTGAACCGTCTAGGTTTAGGAACTCGCATGACTAAATAATTTAAGCACCGTTCTACGTACGCGTCTCCCTCAAAATTGATTGTTTTCATACTATTAAAAAATTGATCTCAAAGATGTTAGGTTATATCATGGAACCTATAGAGGTCCACGAGAAATAAAAAAAAAAAATATCCACATCAATAGTTTTCTTTCTTTTTTTTATCTTATTTTTCTTTTTTTATAAATGAGATTTTTATGTGTTTTAATTTCTTTTTTATTTCTTTTATTTCTTTTTTCTTTGTCATATATCTTTTCTTTTGATATACTTTTTATATTTTTTTATCTTTTCTCTTTTTCTAATAAATGAAATTTTTATTCTACAAAAATCAATTTGCATATATATATATATATGATTTATTTAATCTAATGAACATTTATTTTTATTTAATCTAATGAACATTATTTTTATGTTATATATATAATATCAAAATATAAAATAAAAATTATAAAAAATAATATAATAATAAGAAAAATATAATTGTATTAAAATCTTCAATAAAAAATAAAAGAATATAATAATTTATGATTAATTATAATATATTTTATATTTAGAATATAAATGAACCTGCAGTTTACAAAAAATAAACCTACAGTTCACTGATAATGAATCTACAATTTATGTCAAATAAATTTTCAGTTTACAAAAAATAAATCTGCAGTTTGCAAAAAATGAACCTATAATTTACAAAAAATGAACTTATAATTTATTAATAATAAATCTAAACTTTATAAAAAAACGAATATATAGTTTACAAAAAATGAACCTACAATTCACTAAAATGAACTTTTAGTTTACAACAAATGAATATATATGTTTAAATTAATCAACCTACACCATGTAACAAATGAACCATAAAAAAATATAAAATTCATAATAATATTAAACATAAATTAATATAATATAATATAATATTTAATATTATATTAATATAATTTAATATATTAATATAATATATTATTTAATATAATTAATTAATATAATAATATAAATTAAATATCATTTATATAATATTTATATATAATTATGTATAATAACATAAATTATATAATTATAATCATATAATATAATTAAATATTATAAAATAATTATATATTAATATAATTATATATTGTATTAATATAATTATATATAATATATAAAAACACACGAAAATCTCATTTATAAAAAGAAAAAAATGAAAAAAGAAAGAAAGAAAGCCACAACCCTTGTCTAAATTGACTAATTGAGGCGCACACATCTTTTTTTTTTTCATGTGTGATGGACTTCTGATCCATATTGCTATATAAATAAGAGTCTAATATAATTTGTCAATACATTTGCAATCCTGAAACAAAGGTTTGTTTAGGATTTTAAATATTAGGTTAATATATATTAAGTAATCAAGCTTTAAACAGAGATTCATGATATAATTTGGCAATACATTTGTAGTACTGAAACATGAGCTTGTTGGGGATTTTAAAATCTTAGGTTAATATATATTAAGTTATCAAGCTTTGAATCTTAAGTTTCCTATAGTTTATAAATTAAATAAATTTTTACTTTAACTTTGAACGTTTATCTTCTTTAGAATGAAAGTTGTAAATGTGGAAAATAAATCAAATTGAATTAGTATAAGTTGAATTAATCTTAGATTAATTCATCCCAAATCTCTATTTTTAAGATAGATTTGAATAGGTTGGTTTTGATTTTTCTTAAAATAAATAAAAAATTATTTAAGCTTTAAATATTTTAAATTTTTAATAATTTAAATAAAGTGAAATAAAATCTTTTTTTATTGTATTTGATAATATCGAATTTAATTTTCTTCATGCCCAGATTACGTTTAAATTATCACCTTTAGGTATTTGACAACACATAGTATAAGGTAAATTATATTTTAAATTATTTTATTACTGTTTTTGCATATTGATGATTTACATATACGCATATATTATGAACTAGAAATTTGATCATGAAAGTTTTTTCCCAATCATCAGGTTAATTTGATCATGAAAGTACCTTAATGTATTTCTATCATTGAACATTAAAAGACAATTACTGAACGATTCACATATCAAAATTAGATAGAAAGTTAACAACCAATTGCTATAAAAGCTAATCTTGCTATATATATATATATATATATATATATATGGCTGAATAAAAAATATTGATGTGGCAATCTGTTAATGCTTTGAGAAGTTTAGACTGCTGATGTGGTAATGTATCAGTACCTTAAGAAGATTAAACTTTTATCTTTCGAGTTTTAGTGTTAAGAAACTGAATTAAGGTTCATCCACATTCATTTAATGCATATCTACACTATAATTAATAACCAAAATCATTATAACATCAGTTATAATAAAAATAAATATTTAATACCATATAAGAAACAAAAATATTTTGGAGAAAAACACTAACACTTTAATGGAAATAATGTGATTCGTACAATAACACTTAACCATTACTATCATAACCAATTAAATATCAAAATTACATATATATAATTGTAAATCATAATTACAACAATTTAACTCTATTATCATTATAAAAGACAATATAAAGATATAATTTAATTTTCTTTAAAAAGAATTGATGCTTTTGTTCACCTTACTTTATATATATATATATATATATATATATATATATATATATACACACGCACAACTAAAACAATTAACTTGAATCAAATTAATTAAAATAAATCTATAATTTTACAAAATAAAAATACAAAAGTACAAATATATAAATTATATGGCAACAAATTATGTCCATTATATTAATAAAAATGATCTACACAAACTAAAAAAATATCAACAATCCATTCTAATGAACAAAAAAATTAAAAAAAAAATCACTTAATGTCTCCTTAATAATAAATTAAAATAACTACTCGCTCTTCAATGCTATTATATTAAATAACATTAAAACATGAAATGATACATCACTATAAAAATAGCTTAGGTTCAAATAAAAAAAGAATCACAATCTCTACAATAAAATTAGCACACTTCCCTTGCATAAAATCAACATCAATACTATTAAAATCAGTATTGTTCATTAAAAAAAGTTACTTAATAGGCTTAATTACTAAAACAAATTATAAACTTTGACGTTTTTTTCATATTTATCTCTTTTTTTATTTTTCAAAAAAGTCCAAACTTTAATTGTTTTTGCAAATATATCCTCAAATCATATTTCAATTATATATATAAAAAAAAAAAAAGATAAAGGATAATTTTAATCCCTAAGGTTTCTTAAAAGTTCAGTTAAGTTCAAATTTATTTTCAAGGTCGATTAATCCTAAAATGCTAAAAAATTTTAAAAAAAATTCTAAAAAACCGTAGAAATAGATTTGATTTTCAAATATATTTTGAATTTTATTTGTTATTAATAAAATACATTAATTTTATTTTTTTTCTTGTAAATCTATCATCTAACCAAATTTTGAGTCTCTCAAATTTTTAATTGGTCTAATTATATTTTAAATTAATTTTTTATTCCAATTAAAATAATACATTTACTTTTAGGCTATCTAGGTTTAGTTTTTAAAAAAAAATTATATATTTCATCAATAAAATAATTTGTAATTTCTAAAATAATAAAATTAAATTTGAATTTTCAAGAAACTTGAGAAAAGAACTTAAAATTAACAAAAAAAAATTCACACTTTTCAATCAAAATAAAATATTTAAGAACTAAATACTTAATATCTAATTATTCTTAATAATTAATGCAAATATCACATATTTTTAGGTGCATAAATTTAATTCATTCTCAAATTGTTTATAACTTTTTATCAAAACGTATAAAAAAATAATTTTTTTTATATTTTTATTAATAAAACAACGTATAATTATAAAACAATAAAAATTAATTTTAAAATTGTCATGAAACTTAAAGAAAATAAATTGAAATCAATATTTTCAAGTCCAAAAAATGTTTCACTTTTTTTTTCTTAACGTCAATAATACAATACTTATTGTAAGTTACCAAAAACTAAAATATAATTTATTTCATTCTATTCATTTATCAAATATTTAATATTAAATTACCCTTAGTAATTAATTTAAATAGCATACATTTATAACCCACATCATAATGAATATTTTTAGATTTGATTATAAAGGCGATGTTCTATATTAGTATTTGATAAATGAAGGTGTTGGAATAAGTGATAGATGAGACAACTTAAGAAGGGCGTGAATTGAGTTGTAAACAAAAATAGAAACAACAACAAAAATAGCAAAAGTAACACACACAAATCAACACAAAGATTTTATAGTGGTTTGGTAATGTGCCTACTTCACTCTCCAAACTTTCACTTAGACCTTTCTATTCCTTTTCCAAGCTCAAGAACAACTTTTCCCTTTTCAAGTCTCAAAGACAAGTTTTACAACTACTCTCTTTTACAAGGAACAAGAAAGTCAACCCAACCCCTTGGTATTTTTCTAGGCACAATACAAACTTTTACAACCACTAGCAAGGATAGATCCAATTAGTATCAATACCTCTCAATTAGGCAGCAAATGTACTGTTAGTGCTCAAGAAAACCTACTCTTAAAAGAGTAATAAAATAATTATTACTCAACCCAAATACAAAAACAACACTAAAAGGTTTGCACAAATAGTTTGCTAAATGTTTAAAAGTTGTTCACAAATATTCATCAATCAATTTATTCTTTAAAAAAGCTCCTAATATACCCAAACTACAAAACTAGCCATGGGAGTACTTGAAGTTATGTCTGACAACTTTTCTTCAAACTAGACATTAGAGATGACAATGCTCGTTGATTCTCAGCAACGCCTATTGAACTTATAACGAATAGCTCCAATGCCCGTTGACAATTCTTCCATGCCTGTTAATCTCAACTTCAACGTCTGTTGGCTCATGATCAATGAATATTATTCCCAAAAAGCATGAACTTGGTGTTCTGTTTTTCAAACTTTGCACAATTGTTTTCCACGCTCGTTAAGGAATTTGTAATACTCGTTGGAAACTCCTTCAATGCCTATTGAGAAGGGCTAACACCTGTTTCGAGTTTCAGAAGTTTTAGCTCAATCTTGGGCACTTTTACAATGCCTATTGCTTGACCAAATCAACACCCATGGCGAGGTCTAGCACAACTCAACTTGCAGCACTTAATCAACGCCTATTGCAACATGACAACACCCGTTGTGAGGTCCAAAATGCTTTAGGCACTACTCATGTTTTCCAATGCCTATTAGAGACATTCTTCATGCCTGTTGAAAGTTGTTCAATGCCCATTGGAACTTCTCCACACTCGTTGGTTGTCCTAAACTACACCACTTATATAAAAACACTTAGGGTCACATCTCCTGCAAGAATAATTACAACGTTCTCCTCCTATAGGATACAAAAAAACACTAAAATACAAACATTATAACTTCTCGAGATTTTCTTATTATTTTATTATCATTCAAAACACATCATTCAAAGTAGAGAAGTAATGCTAATGCCTTAGAGTCACATGTTCAAACATTTTTCCCCTTGACACAACAAAAGGCAATAAAAAAAAACCATATTTTGCTACTTAATAAATTAAAAGAAATATAATATTATTTAGAATGAGAAAAAGTAAAAAAAAAAAATCTTTTAGATTGAAAATATGTAATTGATGTTATTTTTTCAAATTTCTTAAAAATTTTCAAAATTAGATTTTATTATTTCAAAATTTTAAATTATTTTTATTGATAATATAAAAATAAAAATTGAATTTTTTATTGCCTAATAAAAAATTAGATCTAAATAGTTTGAAAAATAAAAGTATTGTTATAATTAGAATTTAAAAATTAATTTTAGATCTAATTAGACTAACTACAAAGTTGAGAAAACTACAAATAAATTTGAAAGAAAAAAAGTAAAATTTATGCACTTTATTGATAAGAAATAAAAGTTAAGATATATTTAAAAAAGGCTTAATTATCAAAGAAAAGTTAAATTTTAATATTTTTGCAGATGTATCTCTTTACTTTTCTTAAAAAAAATGTTCAAACTTCAATTTTCTTTTCAAATTTATCCTTATACCATATTTCAATCATTAGAAAATGGATTTTGATCCCTAAATATTTTTAAAAATTTTAATTAAACTCTAATTAATTTTTTCGATTAAACCAAAAAAGAAAATGGATTAGTATATATACATACATATATATATATATATATATATATATATATATATATATATAT
>CATIWR010270460.1:0-49316 GCA_949677035.1 Omphalea diandra | reverse complement strand
TTCTGTTTTATTTGACATAGTTTTCTTTACAATGGAAAATTTGACACTGCCTTTAATTGACCTCAACATAATCAGTTTTATAGTTATTTCTAGATTAGAGTGGTAAACAAGTAGAATAGGATACATTTGAGTCAATCAAATTATTATTTCATAATTAAAAATAAAATTAACATATAATTGCAAATTACATATGCATATGCAAGGTAGTTGTGATAATAAAATATTATTTATTGATTCATACTTTAATATTGTATAACACAATTTTAAGAAAATATTATTAAATTTGAATAATGTAATTTCTGACAATTTATTATATTGTCATTTATTCTTATTGAACTTGAACCAAGTGTTTATTGACAATCTATCAATAAATTAATTTGAATCTTAGTTTTCGATTTTGAATTTTTACTTTTAATCTTTCTATTTTCTTGTTTATAATTTTTACTTTTTAGGTTTTTCTAAACTTTTATTTAGAACTTTTTTATATGATCTAGACTTTTTATTTGAAATTTTTTATTTTTTATTTTTTATTTAAAATTTATTTTTTTATATCACAGTTGAATTTTCTAATTTTCTATTAGAATTTTTTTGATATGGTAGTTTTCTATAACAATTATCACTCATTTTATAAAATTAAACAAAATCATCTCTATTTTACTGTTTCATCCTTGAAAACATTATTTAAAATGCTCACACCCTTCTCACTCCCTCTCATCTCATCAGCATGGCTGCCACTATAAAATAAAGTATCCAACAAAATTAATCAAAACTCTTAATTAAACTGAATCAAACAACAAAATAAAGAAAATCCATAAAGGATGATTCTCTTTTTTTGTTGCAAAAATTGCAAGCCAAAGTATCCCAAAAAAAAAAATCCAGAAATCAAAGATAAAATCTTAGGGGATAACTTTATTAAAAGGCAAAGTATCCCAACTTTAGCTTACTCTCGACACTCATGAAAAATTTCAATAAGGTGATTAAATCTTAGGTTAGATAACTGGCTTTTGTGAATGAAATGGACATTACCAACATACATATATATATATATATATTAGTTTTACACTATTATTTGTCATTTATTAAATAATTTTGTGTAATATAGTTCTATGTAATTATTTTATATTATGTTACAAAAACCTATCATATCAAAAAAAATTTTCTAATAAGAAATTAAAAAACTCAACTACAATATAAAAAAAACTTTTTAAATGGGAAATTAAAAAATCTAAGACTCTGTTTGTTTCGCGGAAAATACTTTTTCAAGAAAATATTTTTCTCATTTTTTTCTGTTTGGTACATCTAAAAAATTTGGTCAACGAAAAATATTTTTCTAAATAAGGAAAAACTAAGTTATTTTTCAGATTTTAACAAACTCATCCAAGTGAAAAAAAATTATATAAATATATATATATATTTATTATAATTTGTCATCTTTAACTATTGACATCCGCTATTGGCTATCATCGACCGACAATGATCGCAGATGATAGGTGTGACTAGGTGTGAGCAAATCAGTCAGTTTGATTTGTTCAATTCGATTTTTTACTAAAATCAGTCAAACTGAATTTTATATTTACAAACCGAATAAAATCAAAATTTTGAAAAAATCGAATAAATGAAACCAAATTAACAGAACTAAATAAATCAAATTTTATAAATATACAAACCGAACCAAATAAAACTATAAAATTTTAGTTTGATTTGATATGATCTAATTAAATTACATTTATTTTAAATCTTGTTCAATTTAAATTGGTTTGATTTATTAATAATTTATGTTTATTCAATTTTTTTATATTAAAACTGAACCAAAAATCAAAAACCAAAATTTTTTTAAAATGAAAATTGAACCCAATTGAATTTGTTAAAGGATTGAAGCGAATCAAATCGGTTCAGTCCGATCTAGTTTTTGCTCACCCCAAGTGGGACCCACAATAAATTTTATTTTAATGTATTTTTCTTATATTAAATAATAAATAATATAAATATAAAATATTTATAATCTAAATTTTGTCATAATCTCATAAATTAAAAGAAAATTAATATTTTTATAGTGTATTCCAAACACCAGAGAATATGTTACTCAAAAAATATTTGGTTTAAACAAATTATTTTTCATGAAACAAATGAGGCCTAAGAAGTAAAAAATTCTAACTAGGATGTCAAGATCATAAAAAAAAAATATGAATAAAAAATTAGAAAAACTTAAAAAGTAAAAAATTCTAAATAATTTCTCAACATGAAATTAAAAAATTAAAAAATAAAAATTATAAATAAAAAATTAAGATTTAAATTAATTTTATTGTTTGTTCAAAATTTTGAATATATAAGGACAAACAACAGTAATAGATTGCCAAAAATCTCTTTGTTCAAATTTAATAAATTTTTTCTTAAAAGTATGTTATACAATATTAAAGATATGAATAAATGGACAATCTTTTATTACAACTATCTTACATATACATATATATAGTTTGTAATTATTTGTTAATTATATTTTTTATTATAAAATAGCTAATTTTATTTGTTTGGTTAATTGTTAGAAATTATTTTATTCAAGTTTAATAAATTTTCTCTTGAAATTATGTCATATAAGATTAAAAGTATAAATCGATAAACAGTTTTTTGTTATAACAAACTCCATACATAATTATAAGTTTTGAAAATTTTATTTTGTAAAATAATATTTCAAATTTAATTATTATTATATATTAATTTTTAATCATTCCATTGGTTAACTAATTATTTAATAAAATAAATATTAAATTTATTTAAATTTTATTATTATAATTATACCATACTATGTATGGATTTGCGACTAATTAAAGTTATTAATTGAGCAGCTCTTGGAGTTATTTAATGAGAGAGATGAAATCTACTTTAGTGAGAAGGAATTTGAAATTTTTCGAAATCATCAGAATTTTTGAAATTTTTTTGAGGAATTAATATCATCTTAAATTTTTAAGATTGTTCGATTTGGTCATCGTCAAAATCAAAGTGATTTGGTTCAATTCTTTAAATTTTTTATATGATTTAGTTTGGTTAGATATGATTTAGATATTCGATACTTATAGTTTTTAATTATGAATTATTAATAGCACTAAAAAATTTAAATATATCACTTTTAAACGAATAAAAATTAAATCATATATATTATTATATTTATTTATTAATTAAAATTGAGAAGTTAAATTCTATAAATTAATTAGTTTAGTTAGGGTAAAGTTTTTATTCTATATCAACTATTAATAATAATTAGTTAAAATATTTTATTCAACTTTTCATTTAAAAAGAGAGAAAAATTATAATAAATGAAAAATTGTTGATAATTATCATTACATATTTTACTTGGTAAACCATCCAAGTAATTAAATGAAATTGATAAGTCTAATATTTAAATTAAATAATTGATTAGTTTTATAATTCATGTAACTTTAAATGTTTTATTGATTTCCGTCTAGTTGGAAGTCAAGAAGACTTCGATTCCATTCTCAATTCGCTTTAATATCATATTTGTTGTGACTGCAGAAACATACAAATTTATAAAAAATAAAATAAATAAAATTATAATAATATTTATGTGACTTATCGTCTTAATATGACTAAATTTACTGGGTTCCCAAGAGATTTCACACATACATTTAGATATCAAATTTTAGTGACATAAAATATATTTTAACTCATATGTTATGATATCACACAACTATTATATAATCAAATATTACTTATAACAAATAATATAGTTTTTTCTTTTCTTTATCTCCTGAACACAACTAAACTGCTTACTTCTATAGATCAAAGGACAAGAGCCCCATCTATAAAATAGATATAGGACCAACCATAGGCAAAATAAAAATATATATATATATTTACAATACTCCTATCCTACATTAATAAAAATTCACATTTAATTAGTAATAACTCTAAAATATAAGTCATGCACAAAATATTTCATTCACTTGAGAAATATTTTTTTCAAACAAAATGAGAAAAATTTATTCTATTGAAAAGTTGGGCCATAATTCTAATAAGTATTTACCTTGGCTTACAAATTTATAAATATATATATATCTCTCGTTCTTGGATGTTTTAAATTATCAATCTCCCAGGCTTGAGCTTTGGACATTTCAAATCTTTAAACTTTAATCTCGTCTTGGATCTAACTTATTTCTTTTTCAAAAAATTTCTTTGCGTTATTAACTTTCTTAATCTAGATCAAGAACTCTTTTTAGTTGTAACTCTCCATAAAATCGTAGGTCATTACTAATATTATTGCTGGACGTGTTACTCGCATTATGATAATTCTACCTTTAATCAAATTCCTAGGATCATCACCAATATTTTGATACTATTTATTATGACAATATCGCACAATAAACTATAAAAGACACAAAAAAAAAAAAAAGTGATTAGACGTAAATTTACTCTATAAAATAAATCAAATAATAACATTAACGAATATAATCACTATTTAATTATTCAGAGTCATAATTCCTAGTCCAATTATCCACTATACTAACATGCGAGTATTATCTTATTATAACAAACTATAAGCAAAAAACTTATTGTTACTCATGCAATTATTAACTACACTAAATGAGTCTGGTCAAATTAATTGGATTAATTTTGAATTATATTTTTTGAGTGAGGTAAAACGGATCACTTTAAGTTATAAATGAGTCAAATCATCAATTAAAGATACAAAAAAAAATTCTTTTTTTTTTTTTTTGGTTTTTGAAAAGCTTACTCATAATTTTAATTTTTTAAATACAGAAATGTTATTTTAAATTTTCAATAAATTTTAAGCATTAAAAATAATTTAAATCAGATCAAATTCAAACTAACCCACAGTCATATTAGGTTAGATTAGATTAAAAATTTTTGAGTCATTTTGAGTCACACTGGTTCAAAGTTTCTTTTTAAATCAATCAAATTAGTTTCAATCACTTCTTTTAGATAGATTAAAATTAAAAATTTAAATTAAGTAAAAAAAATCACATCTGCATATTTAACCACTCATTTTTAATAACAATATCGATATATTATTGGCAGATCAACTATAAAGCCGAACAAATCATTTAAAAGAAGTTTAATATGCTATGCAAAACTTTCAAATCAATACATTATCCTCATTGATTAATTTTTAATGGTGCATATAATTATATGGCCTACCAAATATCAATTCAGGGAAAGAGGCAACAATCTAACTGGGTTCACGAGAAAAATCCAAAAAGCTCTCCATTTTATAAAATTGTCGTGATTTTATAAAAAAATATTTATTATTTGTAACTCATAAGTGTGTGCATGTGTATAATAATAACAATAATAAAAAAAAAGCCCCCCATGTTATAATCATAAACTCAACCACCGTATAAAACACAAAACTATGCATATTGTTTACAAAGAAATGATGATTTTCCGCGTTGAACAAAAACAAATTATGGCACCTTTTGGACGATATGTCTCACAAATTGGAGGCCACATTATTAAATCAGCAAAGCCCAAAGTCCTAAACGCTTCAATCAAATAATACGCACGAGAGGGTACGAAGCAAAAAAATTTATCAAGGAAAAAAAAATTACTGGCAATTACAAAAGCAGACATAATAACAAAACGTTGACATAATTTCTCGTCATCACAATGCCAAAATCCACATCCAACGTTACTAAAGTGAGAAACCATCAAGTTCTAAAGGCTACGCGTGTGCGCATATATATTTAGGGTGTACGTGGAAAGCTACAAGGGTAAATATATATAGGGTGTACTTTTCAGTTAGGTCGTATTGCTGATCTGAAGATCGTTTCCATTGAAGCAGCTCAAAAAGGATGTCTTGGTTCGCATGAGGACAATTTAGACTTAATTGGAACCCTTTTTGGCAGTTGTTTTCTAGGCCAAATATTTCAAAAGATGAACAATAAAATTTGAGTTTCATACTACATCCAACGTTACTAAAGTGAGAAACCATCAAGTTTTAAAGGCTGCGTGTGTGTGTATATATATTAGGATGTACGTGGAAAGCCATATGGGTAGAGTAAGAAAAGTTTCAGCAGGTCATATTGATGATCTAAAGACCGTTTCTATTGAAGCAGCTCCAAAAGGATGTCTTGGTTCGCATTAGGACAATTTAGACTTAATTGGAACCCTTTTTGGCAGTTGTTTTCTAGGCTAAATGTTTCAAAAGATGAACAGGAATTTGAGTTTCATACTTAAAGTATCTTGATTTCCTTTTAGAAAATGTAAGGAGTGTAGGTTGATTTTTTCGCCCCTCTATTCTGTCATTTCTTTCCCACATTATTATTTTCTTTAATTGGATAATAAAGGTATTTAATTTTAACATTTCATTATATTTTTTTAGAATATTGACAATAAACTATTTATTTCCAAGCGATTTTATGTGTATATTCTTACGTGGGTTTAATATATTCAGAAATATTTATTATCGTTAAATGTTGACTTCAAAAATCATATCTAATAGACTAAAAAAATTAACAAACTCTCTTTAACACTTAGATTATCTTCAAATTATTAAGTTTATTATCATACTACAGTTATTTGCGCCTAATTTTTGGCTAAGTGACCCCTTAAAATTATTAAGTTCAACCTAATGCCACTATATATAAAGCTAGGGTTTGTATTATATTTATAATGGAGATGACATGTTTTGTTTAATATTGACTGATTTGTGTGCTAAAACATCAAGATAATGACTAAATGAAAAATGAGGACAGGAGCTACTAACTTGATCATCATGTCAGGGAAGAAACACATACAAATAGCATTAAAATTTCTCCATCTGAGCCATGCATCTTTGCTTGCATTGTAAAATGCCTCAACAATCATTTAAGGATTCGAATCACTATCACCACATCAATTTATCTATAATTAGAATGCAAGGAAATTCTCTCCCTGAACAACTTTCAAAGGGTTCATTATGTATATGTATAAAAATTGTGCTCCTTTTGACAGCTTGCAATTAAGGCTCATGCCATAGAAAGGGTCTTGAGTTTGATTGACTAATAATATGTTCATTCATATATATATATATATATATTGGGCCATTGGATAAGCAGTCTAGTGATTAACAGTTTTCAACTATACCATGGGACAGGAGAAGTTTAGAGGTGATAGTATTTTATCTGACTCGAACCTGATAAATATATAATTTTGCACTAATTTTATGTTTTAAAATTATTAATTTTATTTTTATAGATTTAAATAATAATTTAGTAAATCCTTAATTTTTATTTTAAGGACAAATTTTTTGAGAATGGTCATATTTCTATCATGTAATTGATTTTTCAAACATTTCTTAAAAATTTTTATTTTAAATGGTTTATATTATTTATTATTTAAAATATATAAATTAATTATTTTAAGGAGAGAATGAAAGAAAATTTTTTTAATGAGAGATTGGGAAATTTATAAATTATAAATTTAAATTTCAAAATTTATAGATTTTTAAATTTAAATATGAAATTATCAAATAAAAATATATATTAAATTTAATTAATTAAAAAATGAGATTAAATTGAATAAAAAATAAAATTATCATCTTAATTAAGCTTATGTAATTGATTTTTTAAATATTTTGTAAATTTCTTTAAATTATTTAAATAATTTATTATTTAAAATATAAAAATTAAAATTTTAAGGAGAGATTGAGAGAAAAAAATTTAAATGAGACATTGTTTATGAATTATAAATTTATAAATTTATAAATTTAAATATAAAATTAAAATTTCATATAAAAGTATATACTAAATTTATTTAAGCAAAAAGGGATTAAATTGAATATAAAATATATGTACCGTCTTAATTAAGTTCATGTAAAACATTTTTTAAATATTTTTTTAAAATTTTCTTTAAATAGTTTAAATAATTATTATTTTAAATATAGTAATTTATTTTTTAAGAAGAGATTGAAAGATTTTATGAACTATAAATTTAATATTTTTATTTTTAAGTTAAATAGAAAATTAAAATTTATCTTCTAAAAATAAAAAATAAATTTAATTAAGCATAAATGAGTTTAAATTCAATAAAAAATAAAAATATCATCTTAATTATATTCATGTGGTTGATTTTTTAAATATTTTTTAGAAGTTTTATTTGAATAGTATAAATTTTGTTATTTAAAATGTAAAATTAATTTTTTAAAGAAGATTGAGAGAATTATTTTCAAAAAAAAAATTAGAGATTGAGAGATTTTATGAATAATAAATTTAAAATTTAAGTATAAAATTAAAATTCATCATACAGAGTAGATAATAAAGTTAATTAAGTGAAAATAAGATTAAATTGAATGAAAATAAAAGTCATATATTAATTAAGCCATAAACTTAATTTTAAGTTTAACTGAACTAATTGAAAAAGTATAAGAGTCTACTGAGTCTAAACGCACTTTAATAAATTTTATTTTTAACTTGAGATATAATTAAAATTAATTTGCCCAATTATAGTGTAATTAACTGAATTAAAAGTTTTGGATACAATTTAAAATCGCATAAAAATTTGAATTTTTGAGAAATTAAGCTAAATTTTTACCATAATTTTTTTCAATAATTTAATAAGTAAAAAATTGTTATCATAAATTTACTTTTTTTATAATAATTATAATAAATTTGTTTTTTACAATAAAATCACATATTAAAACAAATCTAATTTTATCATATAAATTTTTATCATAATGCACAACATTCTTTATAATGAATGATTTTATATCATAAACATTATATGTTTATTTGTAAATTAATTTAAACTATGATATATGACTTGAATATAATCTTATGCGGACTTAATTCAATTGTTTTCATTATGTATACTCATTCGCTTAAAAAATAAATTATATTTAATTTATTAAACATTTAAATAAAAAATTTTAATCAAGTTTTATTTTATATAAAATCTATTTTACTAAAAATAAATTTTTAAGAGAAAATTATTATTTTTCTGTTAATAAATTATGAAAAAATATTACATAGATGATAAAAATTAAATGAATATTTTAAAATTGAATAATAAATAACCTGACCCTAACCCGCCCTAAATTCGGACGATCCAAACCTGACTGGATTCGAAGATGCATCGACCCTCGAAACAACTCAATCTGGAACAATCCGACCCTATTGATTTGCCACCAGAGTTGTTTCGGTTTAAAATCTAATATCCTCTTATTTTTTAAGAATTTTTAATGAAGTTATATATGTGTAGTTTTAATCACAATGCTTGCAGGACCTTCTGTCTGTTAATTGTTTTTAATTTAACAAAAAAAATTGATTTTCACCATTAAGTCCTTGCAAGAAATTGGATATGAAGGATGCTAGTGAAGAACAACAATTATTTTTTTGCTTGCAAAAGAAAAAAATATGTAAAATGTGTGTGGAAATTTTGGCTAAAGTCACATTACTTATAACGGATCAACAATTTTGTACTCCTTTGTTAACGTTTTTGTTTACACAATAATACAGTATATAAATGAAACTTAAATATATAATTTTCCAATAAATTCCATACGATCTCTAGTCAAGAAATTAATGCAAAATCACAGTGTTACTTTGATATTTTTCAACTTCGTACATATATGCCAAATTTGCCAATGGAATGAATTTAATGTGATTCTCGCATATTTTGTTTTGTTAAGTTTGAATAGGTTATAGTTAAGTTAGTTTGATTTGAAAAACCAGATAGTATCAAATTACTTGAAAAAAAAAAAAAAAAGAATATAGAGCTAAGTGTCATGCGTGACCGTGGCTAGGTAATGATATGTTAAAATATAAAATTATTCTTAGAATCTCACCTAATAGCTTAAACGATCTTGGCTAGGTAATGATATATTAAAATATAAAATTATTCTTGGAGTTTCATCTAATAGTTTAAACTTAATTGACACGTTATAAGTAGATATTAATTGTTATTGCAGTTCATCACTCCCCCTCTTTTTTTTTATTGCATTTATGCATCATATGAACATATAACAATAAAAGGAAAGATGAATTACATAAATGAACCATTTGCATGTTAGTACGTTAGATAAATTGGTGATGAATAAATGAATTATTATGTGTAGGTAGTTCTAAGTATGATCTGGTTTGTCATACCAGATTATGATTGATAATAATAAAGAATATGAATAATATAAAATAATGAAATAAATGTTAAGAAGTTCATATCAAAACTTGGACTACTTCCTAGCTTTGTTGATCCAATATCCATATATTGTGACAACAATGGAGCTATAACAAAAGTAGGTCTCATCAACTATTCAAGCACATATTAAGGTGCTATCACTTGATAAGAGAAATTACTAAAAGGCATGAACATAATGACAGAACGTGTAGACGATAATGTCGTTGATCCTTTCATTAAAGCTTTACCCCAGCAATAGGTATAAGACACTTAAATGGTTGGCTTGCATCCAGGAGCTAACATTTTCATGTAACTCTATTTTTATACAATAATAAATGACATTATTTATCTATTGGTGTTTGCTATATTGAAAATACTAATTGATAACGTCCCTAAAATATGTACTTATGCATGTATAATTATGAAAGAATTCATAATAATAAGACTGAATATTTTGCATATCAAGATACTCCTCTTGAACATTCTTAGCCATAGCGTTATATGTAGTTATGCATGTATAATTATGAAAGAATTCATAATAATAAGACTGAATATTTTGCATATCAAGATACTCCTCTTGAACATTCTTAGCCATAGCGTTATTAAGAAGGGACCTTGATATAGTAGATAAATCAGCATACATTATGTCTTTTCAATTTAAAAATAATTGATCTCATTGACCAATCATGTGAAGATATGATAGACTAATGTATAGGTTCCTATTATTGAGAAATTGGATTGGCTTGTAAAATGAATCATAATAAAGTAATTGTATGGCTCGGGGAAATCTCTTATATTGGTTGTGATAGTGATTCTTAGATTTAAAATCATTGTACTAGCTTATGCATTAAACTATGCTTCGATATTAATTACTGTAGTTTTAGACCTAGTTGCATATAGAGTAGTGATTGAGGATACAACAAATCATATTGCCCCTCTTTACAATAGGGGTGTGTTTCTTATGACTATTGAATACGCCATAATAAAAATTCTTGCACAAGGTAGAATAGTATTATTGAAAAAGAGTTTTGAAGTATCTATCTATTATGATATGGACTTGAGAATCGAGAACTAAATAAGATTCAAAAGACTGAACACTTCTTCATACTCTAAATCTAAATAGTTTTGGTAAAAGGATTAAATCATAATAACTTTGCATGACAGATTATAGTCCAACATTTTTTACTGTCATCATTAATTGGGGGATCATGATGCGTTGCTTGATACGTTGCTCATGATCAGTGCATAAAATGAGTTGATGAATAATTTCTAATAAGATTAAAATTATTGATATTATGCATGGCCAAGATAAATAACAGAGTCCAATAAATCATCCACATTATGTAATTGAATGAGGTAAAAGAGAAATTAAAGACTTATTTGACCTTTAAATTAAGTTTAAGAGTTATCCTATTATAAATATTCCATTTGGGATTTTAATTAATTATTAATTTTTTAAATGATTTAATATGTAAAAGAAATTTGTCACAATTTTACTTATTTTTTTATAATAATTATAATAATTTTGATTTTTGTCACAATAAAATTACATGTTAAAACAAATCTAATTTAATACATACAATTTTTATAATTAATAATTTTCTATCATTGAACATTATATGTTTATTTATATATTAATTTATGATATATGACTTGAATATAATTTTACGTGGACTTAATTTAATTGTTTTCGTTATATATAGTCATTTTCTTAAAAAATTATATTTAATTCATTAAGGATTTAAATAAAATTAAAAATTTTAATCAAGTTTCATTTTATACAAAATCTATCTTACTAAAAATTATTTTTTAAGAGAAAATTTTTATTTCTTTCTTTTATGAGAAAATATTGCATAAATGATAAAAAAAATTCAAATGAACATTTTAAAATTGAATAATAAATTACCCGATCCGACCCAAAATCCCTTTTGCATGCACTACCCAATGAGTGACCCAAATGCATTTGAAACGTTGGCGATAGGTGACCCAAATCCATTTGAAACGTTGGTGATCCGAAAACGCATCGATCCAGAAATTACCCAACTAAAAATGACCTAACTCGAAACAATCCAATTTGACTCATTTATCACATCTAGTTTAGCCCTTAGTTTTAGGTCGAGACATATAAAAAAAAAAAAAATCAAGTCCATAAAAATCAAATCCTTGATGTAAGATGTCAATCAAAACGTATCAATACATGAATTGTTAATCTTGTGAATCAGTTCATTAGTACACTCTCAGCTAACTTGTAAATAACTTATAATTTTAATTAAACTATCTATTTTTATTTATAATATATATATATATGTTTTAATCTAAGTTTATACAGTAATGTACATATTTATAAATATATTAAGTTTTAAATAAAAATTTATTTTAAAAATTATAAATAATTTCATTTATAATTTGATTGTATTAAAACATTCTGAGTTGATTGAACTCATTTAGACTCATGAGGTTTACAATCTTGATAATATTTGGCTAACTTGACTTATTCATTAATTAAATTATTTTAAAATACTCAATTCAAGATCAACTTGTTTATGATGAATTAACTAAATTTGAGTAAGTTTTTTTTCAAGCAAAAAAAAAAGATAACAAGAGTCAATAAAAGTTTGAGTAAGTTTATAATCGACTTAACTTATACCCATAATGCATATAATAAGGCAACATCAATATTTTTGAAATCCTTACTAAATTAGTGAAATTTCTTATGTTGATAGTAGCTAAAATAAAATAAAAAATAAAAAACTGAGAACTTTTAATATTTGAGGTGAGCTCAACTAGTCATTTCATTTATACATTTGTCCGAATAAGTTTATTTTTATCCGTCCTAATAAATATATAAAAATTTATTTTTTATAGTCTCTCAATAAATTCAAATTCAAGATAACAAGCAAAAAAAAAATATATATATATATATATATAATCTCTTACTACTTCAAACAATATTTATTAGTATGATGAAGTCTTCACAGACAATGAATATGCTTCCAAACTTGAAAGGCTCTGTAAATCCTCCTATACATATGAAGATCATAAGTTCACCTTCTGGGGTCAACAAAAAGGGGGAAAAAAAGGTTTTATTTTCTTTTGTAGGATCTAGAATTCAATACCTCCCAAAAACAACCTCCCCTAACATCAAAGCCTATCTAATTTTTAGTAAATAGTTCCCCAATAAATTATAGTAGTAAACCAATCTATCACTATAATGAGAATCGCATGGATAATGGGTTCATAATTGTTTGATTTTATCTTTAATGATTCTTCAATGCATGTGAATTTAGAAAGAGTTGCATCACATATCCAAACTTGGAACTATATATTCAGATGCTTAAATGTCTCAAACGTGCGTCTTTACGTATTTATAGCTAAATAAACATGCATGTGCCCACGTAAATATTCAATCATCTAACATCCACATGTGCTAACCTCAATCAAACATGGATATTGCATGGATTTGGTGTTAATCAATTCTACAAGTTTAAGCATTTTATGTTTTTTACTTAATTTAAATTTAAATTCATTCAAAAAAATAATTAAATCAGATCAAATTTTAAAAAATAAAAAATAAAACAATCTAAATATAAAATTTTCAGAATTAAATTCGATAGACTCTAATTTGATTTATAGATTAATTTAAATTTGATTTTATTTTAAATTATTAAAATATTTAAAATTTAGAAAAAGTATATAAAAAAAAATACATTATAGTTTCACGACTTTTTATTTTGGAACCTGTAAAACGTTTTATGATAACTTAAAGTATGTGGTTGCACTTCATTAGCAGATATAGTTCAAACTCACATATACAGCTAAAAACTTTTTAAAAAATCTCTTTTAATTCTTTAATTTTTATGAGATGTTCAATTAAATTCAAATTTAATAAAACATAATAAAAAGAAATGTTATATATTTTATAAACAAATATAAACAATAAAAATAGAAAAATACTATCTTAATGAAATTAAAAACACGGTTACTGTAAAAGAGTAGTAGCCATTGTCCCTAATTCAGCAACGCATAATTAAATTCAATAATGAATAATATCACGATCTACAAAATAAATAATCTATACATAACATTTTCAATCTTACGTTAAACCAAAAGTTCACACATCTCTGCTAACGTCCCCCCAACGAACTCACCCAGAAAAAAAAATAAAAAGATGTGATCCAAACCCTTTTCCCACAGTCATGCACCGCCTATCCAGCCAGTTTATCTTAATACATGTGCGATGAATAATTAAAACTGAGTGTCATAGATGATGTTGAAGCTTCTTTACTTGACCAGCTTGAATTTTTTTTTTTTTTTTATTTTTTGTTGGGTGAGAGAAGCTTGAACTTATTTTGAGGTTCCTTTTTATGATGCAATCTTCCAAATTTACCTCTAACTTAGAAGTTTCTCATCAATGCCAATACTTTACCTTAATGATCACATGCCCTTAATATGAGTTTAAAATATTTTTTTGCTTGAATCCAGATTAATTCAATACTTGAAAGGGTATAGAGATATCAATTGATCTGATAATCTATATATATATATATATATTACTTTATTGAGACTACATTAGACAGTATAAAAAATTTGTGTTTATCTTCTTTTACGGCCTAAAAATTCATTAGAGACGATTATCAATATAGCCGAAAAATTTGTTTTTTTGCCATTTCGTCATTGTAGTCTCGATCCATGGAGATTATAGCATATATTGACTTTGAAACTTAATGTGTATTTCGTTAACGCACCACACTGAGTCAAAAAAACACCATGGAAATAAATGGCATGTTGGGTAAGATAATTGAAACAAAAGGATTTTTGTCCCACCAAGAGAAATGGAAACAAACAAGTGATGAATTATGATTGCCATCATCATCATCATCAACAATTTTGGTTGCCGACCATGTTCACTTCACGTGACTTATGAATTACTTTATCTATTCTTTAATAGACATCGTTTAAGATTTTTGCACATATATTAAGAGTTATATTTAGTAGGTGTTATTATAGTAAAAAAAAAACTATATTGTGCTTAATTAATTCTTTTCATAAATTATTATATATTCTAAAAAGAAATAATTATTAAAAAAAGAAATGATATAGTTAAAAAATTAATTAATGTTTATAAATAATTATAAAACGTTAATAAAATAATGTGTTTTTTTTTTTCTTTTTGCTTGAAAACGATGATACAGTTGTATTTTTTTTTTTCTTTTTGCTTGAAAACGTTGATACGTTCTATCTACTGTCATTTAAGTACAAAGAAGATTTAAATAGAAACACGGTTTCTGTAGCAACTCGTTACCAATTGACCACATGAGGCCAAATCAAATCTTAAGGAAATCAGCATTTTTTTGGAGCTACATATAGGAAATTAGACCAAGGAAATTAAAGGGAAACTCACATTGATGTTGTACTGAAAGGTCCAGATTTGGAATTCCTCTCACGCCTGATAATGAGATAATTTTTGCCGACTAACCCATAACAATTATAATGTAGAGCTCAGAGATAAAACTGCTGAGCTAATAAATAAATCGTTAAAGATCTTTTAAATGTTTCATGATATCGACTTTCGGATCTTTTAAACAAGTATGATAAAAAAAAAAAAAATCCATAGAGGAATTTATCCTTACTTTCATAAATTTTCGTTTAAAAAAAAGACTCATATTATGTATAGAAATAAAAAAAATTACAAAAAAAATTAAATTTAGACTTATAGATCTGGGTTTTATTAGGACAATGAAACAGAGTCAAATGCACAGAAACAAAATGAGAAAAATAAAAGTGAATTTTAATTGATCTAATTTATAAATCTCTTAATAAATTAAGAAAAATATACTTTTTTTTTTTTTCAAAAACTGATAAAAACACTAAAAATTGACTAAGACATAAGAAAAAAAGACAATCTAATAGAAATTTAATAGATTTGGTTGGGGGGTGAGAAAGTGATAGAGAGAAAGGGAGGATATATGTGGATAAACTGTTGGTATCCATCCCAACCCTGAATTCTATATTGATGTATGTTATATCATGGAAATAGTGATACCATGCATCTAAATATGTGTATATATATATATATATATATATATATATATATATATATTTCCGTTATGTATATATTCGTTTCTCTAGTGAATAGACTATTTACGAAAAGAAATTGTAGTGGCTGAGTTGGTACAGAATCTAATATTTTCTCAAGGTCTAACTTCCGTTCAAATTAGTCCACATTGAGAAAATGGATACATCCAAAAAATATTCAACTGCATCGAAGTCTAAATGTTAGTTAAATTAAATGTGACTAACTTTAAAATCTTCCACTCAATATGTAAAGCAGGGGAATACTCTGATATAAGTTTCAAAAACGATGTACTTTAAATATATTTACTTGCCTTTTTTTTTTTTTATATCAAAACTCGAAATTTTTTAACTGTGAAGACAAACTCAAATATTATCTCTTTGTGAAAATAGACAGGGATTATCATAGACTGGATACAGTAATTTGAGTAGCCATACAGAGCACAAATCATAAAGAGATGGGTCAAAAGCTAGTTGGACAAGGCGTTCATGAAACATCAATTTGAGTTAATGATAGTAGGTGACCATAAAGTTGTGTAATTAAGATTCAGTAATCAGTACAAATAGACAGCAATTAGCCTGAAAATAAAGCCATCTCTTTCATTTCTCTCCTACTTGATAGGATACCCAATTAAAAGATTAGATGGAAGGAAAAAAGGACCAATCAACTAATCTACTTTGTCTATATAGCTTTAACAAAGAGATTAGATACAATAAAAGAGCTTACATTGAGTTTTCCTCCCATTTTCATCACACAATACTACATATTAAAGTTCCTATATTCCTAATACTGCTTTCCCATTAGAGCAAGTTAATTAAAAATTTTATTAAAATTAAAATGACCTTGGATATCTCCTTCTCATTAGAGCAAGGAATTAGCCCTTGAGTTAGGAGAACTTCATTGGCATGTTATTAAAAACTAAAGGATAAGTGGTTGTTATTATTATGTCCAAAGAGGCTCCCATAGTGACCCTAAATTATTCTCATCGAGGAAGCAAGGGTTGCTTTGGTAGGTCTGTGGGGTGCTAATGAAGTTGTCAACAGATTGTTCCGATGATTGTTGAGGGGATTGTGCCATTTCCATGCAGAGTAAGGCCACAAGATTAGCTTGCTGGCATTGCATATTCACGAGCTCAGCTTGTGCTTTAGCTAGCTGTGCTTGGAGCTCATTAACTTGTTTTTGAAGGTGGCAAATTGCTCCGGCACATCCATAAACAGGATCTCTAATCCTCGCACTTGCTTCATAAACCATGCTGCTCACTGCATCAGCTCTTTGAGACTCTGGTAATTCCTGAAAATTCAATAATAATGTGCTATCTTAGCAAAGTTTCTATTATATATTAGAGTCATCTCCAAAACTACAATAATATCAGAAGTGCGAAATTATTTATTAATAAATAGATGGTGGCATCCAAGACTAGCTACATATCTCTGAAAGTGAAAGATAGAGTCAAACACGAACAAATTGCATCTCAAACTACAGGGAAAATATTGTATAATTTTCGGACGCCCGCAGCAATTTTTTCTGATTAATTACTATTTTTTCTTTCAAACCTTGGGGCTCTTTTGGAAATTTTGTACAATTTGGTGCGTCTACTGTTTGAGAGACTTTTCAAATTTGAAAAAGCCAGCAATAAGATGAACAATAATGCCTCTCCCTTTACACATTTCCTTTTGGTCGCCCCAGCTTTCCACGGCAACTGACCTGACCTGCCCTTCTACAGCTTCGGCTTTAATTCAGCTTTAGAAAAAGCTCTAATTTGAGGACCATTGATAAAAAAAAATTTTCTTGAATATTAATTAATATTTATCCTATCATACTAAAAAAATACTTTAAAATCACTACTGACGTCTTGCCATAACAAATATTTAATTACTAAATTAAACAAATCGCTCAGATATAATCTAAAAATTTATTAACTAATTAGATAATTAAACTTAAAGTATTTTATATGTATATATTTTTGTATAAATTAATTCTGATATGAAAAATGTAGTTCTTATTTTGATTTAGTATTATTACAGTTATCTCTTCAAGTATGAGAATGCGAGTTGCCATATAAATTATAATTATCCAATTGAATTTGTAATATTCATTATAGTGAAAAATGACCATTTTATCCTCTAGTAAAGATTGTGAAGGAGACAGACTGCCATTGGTGAAGCATATAATAGGTAGTATACCTGCAAGAACTTAATGATGTTACTAGCGCCGAACACGCGATGAGCAATGGTGAACTTGGCCGGTTCAGTAGGAGGAAAATACGGCGCCAGCACGCATTTCTCAGCGCATCTTCGCCTCAGAATCTTACACGCCGCGCATGGACTGACAACCACCGGAGACGGTGGCGGCAGAGCCTGTGGAGGAGAAGAAGGAGAAGAGGTTGTGGTGTTGGAAGCGGCGGTTTCACTGTGCTCCATAATGCTAGATTTTTATTAATCTAGATAGAGAGAGAAGGGGTTGGTGGGGAATTAAGACTAGTGAGGGGGAACTATATATAGCGGAAGTGCTGATGTCATCCCTATCAAAAAAATGTTTTTGATTGCGTGGCTGCTGGCGCGCGTTTTCTTCTCTTTTTTTTTTTTACTATTATTTTTGTTTCCGTTCCGGTTTTTGTGTTTTTGGCTATACCGTATGAAAGCTTTTATAGAAAAGCGAATATATAAATTATGAGTGATGAAATTTCATTTTCATTTCGTCAAAAGGGAAGTGGTAATGTTGATAATGAAAATTTTATACTTTCTTTATTTCAAAATAAATGTTATTTTAAAAAAAAATTATTTTATAATACTTGACATTTTATAATTATTTATAAATATTAATTAATTTTTTCAATTTTATCATTTCTCTTTTTTACAATAATTATTTCTTTTTAAAATATATAATAATTTATAAAAATAATTAATTAATAATAATATAATCTTTTATTTATTTAATAATATCTATTAAATATAATTCTTAATATATGTGTAAAAATTTTAAACGACATCTATTAAGTAACAAAAAAAAAAGTAAATTTTTATTGACATGTAAGGTTATTTTGGAGAGTATCTTATTATTATCATTTTTTAAGACATTAATATCTGATTATTTTCTCATCATGTAATCTGAAGGGCATATTTTTATATTAATTTATTACATTCAGAAATGTTTATCATGTCTAAGTATTAGTTCTAAAAATTAAATTCAAAAATTAAAAAAAGAGAAGATTTATTTAGACTGATTATTTATAATTTCACATTTTTTAAAATTAATTTATTGTACCATATCCTAAATTTTGAAGTTTTTTTTTACATTAGAAAATAAAAAATTTCAAGTTAATTACTTACAACTTCACAATTTTGTAAGTTAATTTATTGGACTTTTCCCCAAAAAAGAAAAAAAAGGTTAATCCATTGAACCATATCGAATTATTAACGTTAATTACTTACAACTTCATTTTTTTTTTTCTATTAAAGATAGTTATTAAAATGAATTTAAATTTAGCCACTTACATCCTTCTTTTTTCTCCCTCCGATTCAAGCTCTTTAATCAAATAATTATTAGAAATTAATTAATAACCATTTTGGCTATGTCTCTTTTATATTTCTTTTGTTTTATCCCAATTTTCTTGAATAAAATTTAGATCTATTTATTTTTAAAAATTTATTTTAGTTTAGTCCTTTAAATATAGAGGTTTTGTGTATATTTTATTTTATTTTTTAATAAGTTGTCTTAGATTTGGCTAAATTTATATATATTAGAGATGTTATTTTTGTATCTTCAAGGATATAGATTTAATATTTGTGTATGTGAAGATTATGTGTTTTTTCATAAAAGTTTGTTCTCTTTTTATGATACTTTTATTTTTTATTAAATTTTTTAAGTTCGTTTTTGTTAGTGGGTTTCTAATGATATTATCAAGTTATTAAGCTCATTTAAAAATTATGAAATTGAATTTATAATTATAGTAATCACTGAATTGAATATATTTTTTTATTGAATTACAATTTCAAATATTAAGTCATTCAGATCAAAAAATAATATGAATAAGTTCTATTATTTTAATATTTTTATATTTTGATGTATCATTATTATCGTTGTATTTATAGATCGAATTGTATAATTTATTAATTTTATGAATGAAAATTACCACTATAAGATGAGAGTTTCATTGATAAATCAATGGTGGCAATTTATAAAATAATAATAGAATTTACCAAAGAATAAATGATAATCGCTCTCAATCATTAATTATACCAAATAAATCATGTTACTGCCCTCATGCAAGAATTGATGTTTTTTAAAATAAAACAATTAATTTTGTGTATATTATATAATTTTAATTATTATTTTAATAAATTCTTAAAAATTTAAATGCATATAAAAATAAATAAAATTTAATGTTACGATTATAATCAATAAAGTGAGAAAAAATACATTCTAAACACCGATTTTGACATCAACTATATTCTAAAATAAGATATTGATTAGAAACTATAGACTATAATATCTAATATGATACTCTTTTCAATATGAAACATTAAAGTAACTAAAATTATAATTATTAAATATATACTAAATTATAGTATTTTTAAATTTATATTTATTTCTCAAAATACTATTTTCAAAATTATATGCCCTTTATATTTTTTGTATTTGTATTATTAATAGAATATACAATTAGTTAGTATTGTAAAAAAAATATTAATAAGTATAAAAGGATAGGTTAAAAATAGAAATTTTATATTTACTCTATTTATATAAATTATAAAACTATTTAAATTTAGAAACATTATCATTCATCAAAAGAAATATATATATATATATATATATATATATATATATATATATATATATATATATATATATGTGTGTGTGTGTGTGTGTGTGTGTGTGTGTGTGTGTGTGTGTGTGTGTGTTAGTTATATGATAAAAATACTATAATAAATTTATTCAATGAAATTAGTATCATTGTGAATTCAAAAAAAAAATCACAATTAACAATATACAACTAAGGAGTAAAATATATATATATGAAAAAAAATTCATCACAATATTTAATCACAAAATCGAGGCGTCAAATTTTGGTGTCTATGAAGTTACAAATAATGAGAAACTAATGTTGCCATAATAATACTTTTTCACTATATTTAATTAATCTATAAATTAGTATAAAATTATTTTATCATAATAATTTATCATTTGTTGTGACAAAATTACTTCTTATAATAAATAAGAATAGAAAGACATCAACATTTAGTGCAAAAAATATTTTCATTAAAATTTTAGCACATAAAGTAAAACTACATATACTGAGCAAATAATTTTTGTATAATAACACTTTCATCAATGTGTTTAATTATTAAGATGTTACTAAAATTATTTTTTCATAATAAACAATTTTTTATAACTTGTGACAATAAATGAAAAATGTATATATATGATAAATTTTGACATATCAATTTTATTTTTTTTATAACATTTAATATCAAAATTAAACCACAATTTAAGTATATAAAATTACTTTTTATTAACATAAAAAATTATATATTCTTAAAATGCTAAATAATATATGCATATCTAATAAATTTTAAGTACTAAAATAATTTTTCATGATTTTTAAATAAATTTGTTGATATTCTTACTATTTAAAGGTGGTGTTTTTAAATTTTTATTACATTTTAAAATGTAAATTGTTGGATAGTATATTTCATCTTTAAAATTGTAATTGAATATATTTAATCATTTTAAGTTTGAATAAAATAATTTAATTTTCCATATTTTTTATTTTATTACTTTATTTTATTAATTTTATTTTAAATAATAATTATTGATTATATGAGATTCAATAAATACGCTAAGCACTACATGACGATAAAGTTACATAATTTAAAGTTTATATTATGATAATCAATTGGTTTTCATAAATGTATTAACAACTACACTTTAAAATCCTGCGGTTAAGATTACTAACTATGAAGAAATTCAAATACAAGTAACCACTAAGAAGTATTTCGTGAATAAATTTAAAGATGGCTAATATTGTGTCAACGTTAAAGTGGATTAACCATATATCAATTAATATAAAGTCAAGTTATATGACAAAGATGTAATAAAATATTATTCTAAAATGAATATGAATTTTTATGACAAATTTAATTATTATAAAAATAATATTATCACTATAAAATCTTTTACTATGATGAATATATTTATCACTAAATTTATATAATATTGTGATAAAATATAAATTATTATAATATAGATATTAAGATAAAATTATTTTGATCAATTTAATAATATTATGAAAAAATATTTTGTAAGAAGAGAGACTAGATTTCTTACCGTACACATACCTTGGTATTTCTCCAGCAGGAGCAATTGGACCATTGGCAACCTGCATCGTCATCAGGTACGTTCAAGTAACAAAAAAAACATATCGTTAACAGACTACATGTATTTCATAAAATCGTAAGGATGACATTTACATGTACCAAACCATAATGTGTAGGTTAATATTTTTCTGAAACTTGAGTTAAATAACTGATTAGATTCTGTTGTTTATTTCTTTATTTATTTTTACAGTATTTTTGTAAAAGATTTGACTAATATATATATTAAAATTTTTATAACAAGTTAATCTTTAGATTAATAATATTATAATTTACTATCTAAATAATTTACTAATAATGTAGTGATATTATAATAGAATTCTATTGGAGTTACTATTTGTATCCTAAAATTTCTCGTATTAAAACCAAATTACAATAAATAATATTATACCTAAATTAATCTTTAAATTAAAGATGTTTTAGTAAATTAAAAAGTTTAACTTTCATTCGTGCTTATATATATATATATTAAACCAGACTGAAGATCGAATTGGTCATCTGAATGATTTTTTATTTGACCAGTTCGATTGGGTCGGTTTAATAGGGTATTTTTTATTTTTTAAAAAATACATAAATAATGCTTAAAAATTAGAAAAAAGTAGATAATATGATAAAATGATGAAAATTATTTTTTTTAATTTTAAATTTTGAGTGCAATTTTTTAAAAAAATTTAAATTTTTCATAAAAATAATATAATTTTAAGTTGAACCGGTTTCAGTTTTAGGCAATTTTTCTGAATTTCATTAGTTTTTTTGGTTTTAACTGATTTTTTAGGGATTAATTTTTAATATTGAATTAATTCAGACCATTGGCAATTTTTCAATTTTATTGGTCCGGTTTTGAAAACACTATATATATATAACTGTGAACCAAAGCTATGAAATCGTTATCATTGAAGAGGAAACCTAAAGAATCAACTAAATTTTGAGTTTAAAAATATTGATTGATTGATGATCTCAATCAAATTTTGTATTTACTCTACAAATTCCTGTTTCACTTGCCTAACTTTCCATAATAACATTGAACAATCCAACGAGAAAAGTAGCATCTCTCCCTCTCTCTCTCTCTATCTCTATCTGTCTCCAGTTTTCTTGGACTCGACTAATAGCAAAATTTCAGATATAGAAACAGAAAAGTCAGGCGATAACGAGATTTAACATAATATTCCTCATTGCGCCAGATTTTATTACCAATGTGACTCACAATTCGGTTACCAAATCAGAGAACTAATTTAAATTGACTGAGTAATTTTGTTTAAAATTATTTTAAATTGAAAAGTAAATTAAAAGTAATTATTTAAAATTATTCAGTCAATTCAGTTGATGGATATTTTTTTTCAATATAAAAAGTTGAAATCAAATTGAAAATTAAAATTTTTTAAAATAAAGTTAAAATCGCCAAAGTAAAACTTTCAGGTCGGTTACAATTTTTGGATTCTTTTGCTCACTACCTACTATTAGCATTTAATTCGATACATTAGGAATTTAAAAATGCTTTTTCAAAATCATTTTCGTTCATTAATCTGATTATTTAAATTCAATGTGATGCAAATTCGAGATTTTAAATATCTATCTTAGTAACTTAATTTCGAATAAATACGAAATGGGAGACATATAATTAAATTAACTATTTCATATTCTAACAAAAGGATTACTTCTATCGCGTCATAGTTTGTTTAGAGCACATTAATTACCTTAATTTTGGCTAAGATTCTTCCTCTCTCTATGGCCCCAAAACTGGAACAAGTCCACACTTGAACAATACTTTGTCCGTCTCAAACAATGGAAAACATCAAGTGGGTAAAAATCAGTTGTGATTATGAAGGGTTTCTACTAGGGGCTATAGTTATTGGGCTCGCTTAATTCTGCCACCTATGAGACAAGACAATGCTATCAACCACTAACCACCACCTAATGACCTGACCATTTATTGAGAAGGAGCAATTTTTCTTTTCATTTTGTCTTCTTGGAAACTTTTGCCTAATTGATATAATATTGGATAAGACCATACACCTAATTAATCATAAATATTTTATAAAATAAAAAGGGTTGTTCTTCTCTCTATATGTATATAAATAAAAGGTGGGCAAAGTTTGGTGAGAAGTAGTCAGCTCGTTGTGCACATGAAGGAAAAACTCTGATAACAAGTATTTTAAGTCACCATTAGTGATTGTGACCTCCCTAACCCTAATGCTAGATTAAACGTAACATAAATCTATTGACTAAGCTATACTCATTAGTAGCTTCGTAGTACCGGCACATTTCATTTCTAATTCCATCTATAATTGATGAAATTTTATTCACATATAAAATATAGGACTATAATTAATTAAATAAAATTTTTTTGATAAATGACTTTCTGCTTTATAAGACAGATGCTCGACTAACTTGATATTAATCCAGTAATAATTAATTAAACAATTAATCAATGTTAGTAAGTCTGAGTGGTAAAGAGTTCAGCTTATCTTATATAAGATTTAATATTCACGTCTAATGAATTGAGAAAATTAACATTATAAAGATTTTTTCTCATTTGGGATTCGATCCGGCTCAAACCCAAGTTAGTTAGGACTCAATGTGGCTCAAATCTGGATTAGTCGGGCTCAATATGACTTTCGAATACTGAATGATTTAGACAAAAAAAAAAAAATTAAGTGATTAAATTGTAGTCCAAAGGGACCAAAATTTCCACCCCATAGAAAAATCTAAGCAGTGGCTTTGCGCTGGTGGAAGTAGTTAGATTTGTAGTATTCTCTTTTCTATTGTCATCTGTGTTTGTAATAGTAATAAGTCTTTAGCGTGTGGACCTTAGTTAATAGGAAAAACACACTACACTCAACTAGCAATGATCGTCTGCTCTTCTCTTTAACTTTATGGGTTTTTACTTTTCACTTTCATCTGCTTGTATCATTAAATCTTTCCAGAAAAGAGTTCATATTTGGACAGACAAGAAGCTGTATAAAGTGTAAACACATGTTCTTTCTATGCCCGGCAGGGATTATATATGATATAAGATAGTACTACACTACAAATTATTATATATGATATAAGATAGTACTACACTAAAATTATTATATATGATATAAGATAGTACTACACTACAAATTATTGCATTAAATACATTGTTGGCTCTCGTATCTGTATCTTCTGCATGCTTCACATTATCATGGATATAAGTTTTTCTACTTGAAGTTGCACATGTTATAGTGAGGGTATAAGTATGCAGTTTTTAGACCATTTGAAATATTAGAAAATCAAATAAACAAAAAATATATATATATTTTTTTATTTCAAATGAGTTAGGTGACTAATAATATATTGAAAAGAATAAATTATTAAAAAATTTTAGAATTAAGCATGATTTTTAAATATATTTTTATTTTTATATTTTATCAATAAATTGTGTGAATTTTATATTTTCTTTAAATGCATCGTCTAACGAAATTTTGAATCAATTTTTTAATTGGTCTAATCATATCTTTTTTTTTTTTTTTTTACTAAAGTTGATACAGAAGACATCATAAAACTCATTTGAACATCCCAACTAAACAGTCAACATCATGCAACTAACTTGTCTTATTATTAAATAAGAAAAACATTATTTGGGGTGAGAAAAGAGTAAAAAAACAGTTTATGTTAAAAAATTTAATCGATTTTAGTTTAAAATCTATTTTTATTATTTCCAATTTATAAATTACTTTTATTAAGACAAATTATTTTTATCTTACTTAATAACAATAAACCTATATAGCTTTAAAATAAAATATTGTTTTAATTATAATTAAAATTTAATTTTAGATTTGATTAGATCAATTAAAAAGTTGAAAAAAAATCAAAATCTGGCTTGAGGATAAATTTAAAAGGAAAATTAAAATGTATACACTTTATTAATCATAAAAGTTGAAATATATTCAAAAATATATTTACAAATCATGCTAGTTCTGAGAATATTTTTTTTTTATAACTTGTTCTATTGAAAAAATACTAACTTTATATATTATTATGAGATCAATTCAACCTGTTCAATTGAGTCCATTGTCAAGTCCGAAGATCATTCGATTTGATGCTCAACGACCCATTGTTTTATTTTTAAGTGTTTTTAGATATTTATTTTCTTGTTTAGATAAGGATTCATTTCCTGTTTTGTTTTAGCGTTTGTGATATCCATATAAATGACTGCAATATTGTTTTGAGGGATCAATAAGATTTCAATTTTTTATTCTATATTTGATTGTTAATTGTTTAAGCAGTTTGATAAATTATTCTATTATGCTATACGCACTTAGTGGACATCTAACTGGTGGAATATTTATCTTGTATAAATTCATAAAATTCCCTTTTTCCTTTAAAATTTTGTGTTGCACTGCAATGAAGTGGTAGGTGTTAATGGGTAGCTAAATGCTCGAATGTTTATCTTATAAGTTGAATGGTCACTTAGCTCACTTAACTTCCATGGATGTTAATTAAGTTAATAAGAGGTTCAAACCTGAGAGTAATGAATTTATTTTCTTTTGGGAGGCATAGCAAAATTATGTGAATTCTATAATGAAGTGATACTGTAAAATTATAAAATTTTAAATTATATATAATTTATTAATTATTTATAGTAATTTTATTAGAAAAATTTAAATGATAAATAATTATACATGTTAATAAAAATATTACTTCAATGTTTAAAAACTATACTACTTACAATATCATAATATATCGTATACAATATTATAGTATTCACCTTAAAATCGTTGCGTGTCTTATATGCATACATATATAGAGGAATCTTACCAACTTTTTAAGCTTTCTTTATGAATCAAGTGCCAATATGTCCTACCATATTCGGATAATGAAGAAATCAAATCACCATTAGAAGAAATAAAATTATACTTGTGTAATCGCAATGTTTCATTATAGTTATGATTTGAAGGGTCCTGCATATGTAGCATACACAAACCCAATTAATCTTTTCGTGCAAGCGAAGAAATGTCAAAATCAAGTTGAATGGTCATAACATTAGGGTATTACAAAATCTCTTTCTTCGTCTCTTCTTCTTGATCTTCAATTCTGTCTTGATCTTGGAAGTGCACTTACTTATACGGCATTAGTACTTTGATTTGATCTTTGAAATACAAATTCATTCTGAAAAGTAGAATCCTCCATGCGCACCCTTAATGAACGCAAACCCATGTCATCATTCAATGCATGGTTAGGGTTAGTCTCGGTAACAAAGGGTGATTGAGGATGGTCTTTCAGGTAAGAGCACCACCAATATGGACTACTACTACTAATTAATTATAAAAGGAAGACTATGACCAAAAAGAAAAACATTCTCGACACTTGACCAGTAATTAATACGTTCAAAATACTTATGTGCGTGTATAATGAAATAACCTAAGTTGCAAACCAAATTAATGTGAATTCGACTCGGAAGATGAAGACCTTATATCCCCTAATGGAACTGGAACTAAAAATTGAAGAATTTTAAGGTAATGATGAGTCATATCCCAGAAGTGGACTGCAAGCTGTCAAGTTTTCTAATAGCTTCACTTCTTCTCTGATTTTTTTTTTTTATGAGGAAACAGAATTTAAAAAAAAAAAAAAGAAAAAGCTTGTAGTATGTATTTTCTTGGCGGCCCGGCCCACACGGTTTCAAGAAGCAGAAGGTCTAAAAATACAATCGGTATCACACTGAGACCGTTCGTTGGCTGAGGGAAACAGCTATAGGATTAATTTCCAAAGAAATTTTTTCCATTTTTTCAAAGGCTGCCAGATTAGCGGACACGGAAATATGAGTTAGAGAGCTTATCATTATTAGAATCAAAAGAACCCACACGTTCGTTAATGTCAGTCCCTTTCATTTCATGTCCACATGAGCAGAGCAGCTGTAATATAATGGATGCTGTGTTTGTTTTATTTCACTAATAAAAGTTTGGAATTAAAGATAGTGACAATACTAGAAAATTGATTATAAGTTATAGACTAGAAAATTGTTATTAGTTATTTGTTGAATATCTCTCTAGTAACATATACATTTTAGAATTAAATACTAGCTCAAGTGATAAAACGCTCTGTTCTTTTCATTTTCTTCGGTTCAACTTCGTTAAAATATTTTAGAAAAATATTTTTTTATGAATTTACGAAAATTTGACTTACTAGTGACAATTCTCACTATGCGTGGTTTTAGAAAAATATTTTTTTTTCGAATTTATTAAATTTGACTTATAAGTGACCATTTTTAATAAATTGTATATTTATAGTGTTAGTTTAGTAAAATCTTAAAGGTTAATTCAAGGGTTAAGAGAGTTTGTTCTTTCTTTTTACGTAAATTTCTCTCATCTATTATTATCTCTAATTTAACTTAAATATATCTATTTAAATCGATTTGATTGTGACTTATATATATATATATGAGAAAAAAGGTTAAAAAAAAAAAGGTTCTTTAGTGGTTGGTCGTACCAATAAAGAAATATGAGTGCAACTGGTAGGACAAATGCTCATGTGATGAAGAAGCCAAGAGTAGTGGATAGGGTGTTGCGTACCCTTCTGGAGTAACAAACAGTCATGCTCCACTCAAGATCAACGACATAACAGAAACTCTATTATCTTATGCTGTGTGTAACAAAATGTGAATTCAATTATATTAAAAAATGAAAAATCCTAAATCTCTTCCTCCTCACAAATTTCTGTATGAATCCTCATGTTTCAGTCGATAATGGAGATCCCAAATTCATCACCTAATTAGCAAGTTAGCATACGAACTGTCCGGTGTAATTTTCATGTGTAATTATATGATCTCTTGACCTGAGTTTAGCATGATGTAATTATTAAATAAATTCTAAAATTCTATTTAAAAAAATCTTTATTTAGTAAATTCAATTTTTTTAAAAAAAAATAAGTTGTCTACACTGAGTGTGTAAATCTCATTAATAAAATTATTAACATTGAATATAAAAATAATATGTCCATTGTTATTCAAAAATATTATAATAATTTTTTTTTGACAGTTAGAGTCAATTATTGGCTTATCATTTAACTATTTAGTGAGTAGTATAAAACACTTTTTTATGTAAGTTTTTGCCTCAAACCTAAGATATGCTAGAGTTTTGTCATAATTATTTGCTTGAGATTTTTGGGTGAGGGCTCCATCAAAAGAAATTATTTGATTTAAATAAAAAATATTCTCCTTGACCTCTTTTATTTCTCCCCGTCTCTTATTTTCCTTTTGTTAATATCCTTTTTTAATATTCTTCTATTTAATTATTTTATTTTATAAATGTACATTTAAAATGAAAGTGATGTAATTTTCAAATTAAAAAAAGAAATCATGAACATTAGCATAACATCAAAATTTATGTGATAAGATGTTTTTGAATTTTATAATACATCTTTTTTTCAGATTTGTCTGAATAAATTTATTTGTACATGATCTAACGAATTTATTTTCAAAAAATTATATTGTCATCAATTTTCGATAAATTCAAATCCAAAATAAAAAATATGTTCTTACAACTTAAGTTAACATTCGATAGTTCAAATTCAAATAACTAAATCGTTTAAATCTTAAAGTATATTAAATCTTAGGAAATTATGAATATTAGATCTAATTTTTATATATGTTACTTCTTCCACTATGAAAGATGGAGATCAACTTCATTTTATTTGTTGAGGTTTGAACTCATTAAGTTAGATACTTTGATCCATGCATATCTCAAATCTAAGACGGTATTTAAGGTCTAAGTATAAAGTTTTTAAGTTAATATAGTTTAGGTTAATTTAAGTTGTTAATTCATTAAAATGTTTAATATTTAGATTAAATCAATTAATTTAGATTACTTAAGAAATGTTTTAATTTATATATTAATTAGATAAAAAAAAGTTAATAATTTGCTTGGACCATCACAGACCTAACCATTTTCAAAAGATTTCTATTTCCACTTTTAGTTATTACATTTTGTTATAGAGTTCTCAAAATAGCTAACTGCCTAACTATTTCTTTTTCTTTGCATATTTGTTTAAACTTATCAGACAAATATTCACTCACAATATATTCTTAGCACTTTAACTTTTTTATCCAATTGATTCTTAACTAAGTTGATAAATTTTCTAAAGCATTTAATGCTTCAAATTTATGAGAGATCAAATAAACATATTAATATGTATGTGATAATCAATGGAAGCGATGAAATATATACCTTCATGTTATGTCCTCATATTCATTGATCAACAAATATCAGGCTGAATTAATTGCAATGCAGTTTCAACTCGAGTTCCTTTATGAATGATTTTCTTGCTATTTTCTTATTAGATAACTTTCACATATTAATTGATTAACTCACTTAATTTGGTCTAACAAGATTTCTTTCGCTAATTTGTCTATTCTATATTACCTAATATGGCCTAGTCTAATATGCTAAACATTCATGTCAACAACAGATGATGTTATAAGGGAAAAATGGTACAATTATAAGTTATTGCATTTATAGCATCAATAATTATAAAATCATCCAACATATATCCAAACTTAAGATATGCTAGAGATTTGTCATCATTATTTGCTTCAGATTTTTGGGCGAGGGTTCCATAAGAAGAAATATTTTAGTTTGAAAAGAAATATTCTCTTTGAGACCCCTCTTATTTCTCCTTGTCTCTTATTTTTATTTTTTTAATATCATTTTTTAATATTCTTCTGTTTAATCACTTTCTTAAAGATTTTTTTATAGATGCACAATGAAAATGAAAGGGATGTATTTTCCAAATTAAAAAAAGAAATCATGAACATTAACATAACATCAAAATTTATGTGATAAGATGTTTTTGAATTGTTTCAATACATCACTTTTTCAGGCTTGCTTGAATAAATTTATTTGTACATAATCTAATGAATTTATTTAAAAAAATTATATTTTCATCATCTTTCAATAAATTCAAACCCAAAATAAAAACATACTTTCTTACAGCTTAAGTTAACATTCGATAGTTCAAATTGAAATAACTAATTCATTAAAAACTTAATGTATGTTAAATCTTAGGAAATTATGAATATTATATCTAACCTTTATATGTGCTACTTCTTCCATTATGAAAGACGAAGATCAACTTCGTTTTGCTTATTGGGTTTTAACTCATTAAGCTAGATATCTTGATCCATGCATATCTTGGATCTATGATGATATTCAGGGTCTAAGTATAAAAGTTTTTAAGTTAATATAGTTTAGGTTAATTTAAGTTGTTAATTTGTTAAAATGTTTAATATTTAGATTAAATCAATTAATTTAGATTAATTAAGAAATGTTTTAATTTATATATTAATTAGATAAAAAAAAAAGTTAATAATTTGCTTGGACCATCATAGATCTAACCATTTTCAAAATATTTGTATTTCTCTTTTCAGTTATCACATTTTGTTATAGAGTTCTCAAAATAACTAACTGTCTAGCTATTCCTTTTTTCTTTGCATATTTGTCTAAACTGATTAGACAAATATTCACTCACCATCTATTCTTATCACTTTAACTTTTTTATCCAAATGATTCTTAACTAAGTTGATAAATTTTCTAAAGCATTTAATGCTTCAAATTTATGAGAGATCAAATAAATATGACTAATATGTATGTAATAATCAATAAAAGCGATGAAATATATACTTTCATGTTGTGCCCTCATATTCATTGATCAACAAATGTCAAATTGAATTAATTGCAATGTAATTTCAACTCAAGTCCCTTTATGAATGACTTTCCTACTATTTTCTTATGAGATACTTTCACAGTTTAATTGATTAACTCTCTCAATTTGGCTTAGTAATTAACTCAATTAATTTGGTCTAACAAGATTTCTTTAGCTAATTTATCCATTCTATATTACCTAATATAGCCTAGTCTAATATGCCAAACATTCATGTCAACATTCACATCAACAAATGATGTTATAAGGGAAAATTAATACAATTATAAGATATTGCATTAATAGCATCCATAATTATAAAATCATCCAGCATATATCCAAACTTAAGATATGCTAGAGTTTTGTCATCATTATTTGCTTGAGATTTTTGGCAAGGATTCCATCAAAAGAAATATTTTGATTTAAAGAGAAATATTCTCCTTGACCGCTCTTGTTTCTCCTTGTCTCTTATTTTCATTTTTTAATATTCTTCTATTTAATTATTTTATTAAATATTTAATTTTATAAATGTACATTTAAAATGAAAGTGATGTAGTTTTCAAACTAAAAAAAGAAATCATGGACGTTAACATAACATCAAAATTTATATGATAAGATGTTTTTGAATTGTAACAATACATCACTTTTTCAGGTTTGTCTGAATAAATTTATTTGTACATAATCTATGAATTTATTTAAAAAATTATATTTTCATCATCTTTGACAAACTCAAACCCAAAATAAAAACATACTTTCTTACAACTCAAGTTAACATTCGATAGTTCAAATTGAAATAACTAATTCATTAAAATCTTAATGTATGTTAAATCTTAGGAAATTATGAATATTAGATCTAACTTTTATATATGCTACTTCTTCCATTATGAAAGACGGAGGTCAACTTCGTTTTGTTTATTGGGTTTGAACTCATTAAGCTAGATATCTTGATCCATGCATATCTTGGATCTATAATGATATTTAAGGTCTAAGTATAAAAGTTTTTAAGTTAATATAGTTTAGGTTAATTTAAGTTGTTAATTTGTTAAAATGTTTAATATCTAGATTAAATCAGTTAATTTAGATTAAGTAAGAAATGTTTTAATTTATATATTAATTGGATTAGAAAAAAAGTTAATAATTTGCTTGGATCATCATAGACCTAACCATTTTCAAATGATTTCTATTTCTCCTTTCAATTATCTCATTTTGTTATAGAGTTCTCAAAATAGCTAACTACCTACCGATTCTTTTTTCTTCACATATCTTTTTAAATTGATTAGACAAATATTCACACTCACAATCTATTCTTAGTACTTCAACTTTTTTATCCGATTGATTCTTAACTAAGTTGATAAATTTTCTAAACCACTTAAAGCTTCAAATTTATGAGAAATCAAATAAACATGACTAATATATATGTAATAATCAATGAAAGTGATGAAATATATACCTTCATACCATACCCTCATATTCATTGATCAACAAATATCATATTGAATTAATTGCAATGTAGTTTCAACTTCATTTCCTTTATAAATGATTTTCTTGCCATTTTTTTATTAGACAACTTTCACATATTACTTGATTAACTCTTTCAATTTGACTTAATAATTAATTTACTTAATTTGGTCTAACAAGTTTTCTTCAGCTAATTTATCCATTTTATATTACCTAATATGGCCTAGTCTAGTATGCCAAACATTCATGTCAACATTCACATCAATAGATAATGTTATAAGGGAAAATTAGCATAATTATATGATATTGCATTAATAGCATCCGTAATTATAAAATCATCCAACATATGGTTCCAACTATATGCTCTCATTTTGGAGTTTTTTGCACTGTATAAGGAAGTGCAAATAGTTGAAACCTTAACAAAATATATTTGTAATTCCCCTAGAGTTTCTTGCACTTCTTTAGCTCCAAGAAAAGTGCAAATAATTGAAACTCTAACATATCATATGTTAGGGCTTTGTCATCATTATTTGCGTGAGATTTTTGAGTAAGGGCTCCATTAGAAGAAATATTTTAATTTAAAGAAAAATATTCTCCTTGACCCCTCTTATTTCTTGTTGTCTCTTATTTTTCATTTTTTAATATTCTTCTATTTAATCATTTTATTAAAGATTTATTTTTATAGATGTACATTTAAAATGAAAGTGACATACTTTCAAATTAAAGAAAATAAATCATGAACGTTAACATAGCATGAAAATTTATGTGATAAGATGTTTTTGAATTTTTCAATACATCTCTTTTTTAGATTTGTTTGAATAAATTTATTTATACATGATCTAATGAATTTATTTAAAAAATTATATTTTCATCATCTTTCGATAAAATTCAAATCCAAAATAAAAGCATATTTAAGTTAACATTCTTACAATTTAAGTTAACATTCAATAGTTTAATTTCAAATAATTAATTCATTAAAATCTTAATGTATATTAAAACTTAGGAAATTATGAATATTAGATCTGAACTTTATATATGTTACTTCTTCCATTATGAAAAATGGAGATCAACTTCGTTTTTTTTTTTGTTAAGGTTCGAACTCATTAAGTTAGGTATCTTGATCCATGCATATCTCGGATCTATGATGAATTTACAGTCTAAGTATAAAAGTTTTTGAGTTAATATATTTTAGGATAGTGTAGGTTAATTTATTAAAATTTTTAATATTAGATTAAATCAGTTAATTTAGATTAATTAAGATATGCTTTAATTTATATGTTAATTAGATAAAAAAAACATTCGATAATTTGCTTGGACCATCATAGACCTAACTATTTTCAAAAGATTTACATTTCTCTTTCAGTTATCTCATTTTGTTATAGAGTTCTTAGAATAGCTAACCACCTAGCTATTCTTTTTTCTTCACATATTTGTTTAAACTGATTTCACATATTTGTTTAAACTGATCAAACAAATATTCACACTCACAATCTATTCTTCGCACTTTAACTTTTTTATCCAATGGATTCCTAACTAAGCTAATAAATTTTTCCAAACCACTTAAAGCTTCAAATTTATAAGAGATCAAATAAACATGACCAGTATATATGTAATAATCAATGAAAGTGATGAAATATATACCTTCATGCCATGCCCTCATTTTCTTTGATAAATAGATATCGTACTAAATTAATTGCAATGCAGTTTAAATTCAAGTTCCTATATAAATGATTTTCTTGCCATTTTCTCATTAGACAACTTCACATATTCATTGATTAACTCTCTCAATTTGGCTTAATAATTAACTAACTTAATTTGGTCTAACAAGCTTGCTTTAGCTAATTTATCCATTCTATATTACCTAATATGGCGTAGTCTATAGTATACCAAACATTCATGTAAACATTCACATCAACAAATGATGTTGCAAGGGAAAATTAGAACAATTATAGGATACTACATTAATAGCACCCATAATTATAAAATCATCCAACATATATCCAAAGTCATTAAAAAAACATTATTCAAGTGCAAACTTAAATTAATACCAAACATTTTAAAGAAAACCCAAAATTAAGAAGAATAATAATATAATATCACCTAAAATTAATAAGAATAATAATAGAATATCAAATGTCACAAATAGGACATCATATATGATAAGGTACTTCTACCTTGCATGCACAACTTGCAAGTGTTAATGCCTTTCATAAGTACATGTGCATTTTTTCTAAAATAAAAGCTACTTTAAACCTAGTGTTATATGATGAAATTTCATAAATAACTTTCATTTTTTGGCTATGTGGTTCATGGCCCTTGAGTCTACAGTCCACAAACGATAAGAATCAGTCAATAACATATAACTAGAAATATAAGTAAAAGTTACACTTTTTGGAACATAAGAATAATGTTTCAATGCTTTAAAGGTTTACACCTTCATAGGCTCGCCATATTCACAAGCATAATGACCATTTGCCAAAGTTATAGCACTTGACTCTCGCTTTTTTTTTTTTTTTGGATTGAACCTCAAAACCTTTTTCCTTTGCTACAGTGGTCATTACAATTATGATGATTACCTTTGTGCTTCTTAGCTACCTTCTTCTTGTAGACACTATATGATTTTCACTTATGGTCTTGACCACCATGAAAGCTAAAGCCATCTCTATACACATTTGCATTATTAGGCTTTAATGCCTCGATATAACTTTGCTCAAGTTCCAGGTAATGTGCAACACCATTAAAGGTATTGATATACTCATTATAGTTAAAATGCAACTTTATGTGCTCCCAGTTGAGGAGAATGGATCAAATAATAACCTAAACCTATTGTTCATGTTATAGTATGGCCAACTTCCTTTAGCTTACTAATCATATTAGACATCTCTCTCAAATATTGACTTATATTATGATTAGAGCATTTCTGGTAAGTATTGAATTTGATTATAAGTTTGGCGACATAAATCCCATTAAACTTCAACATTAAATTTGCCCGCATCTCCATGGTAATCTTGTACTAGCTAAACACATGCATGGTGTCATTTTCTATGTTATTTAGCAACATCATGCAAGGAATAAAATATTTCTTTTTTTAGACATCATAAGCCTTGCAGTCCCTTTTATGCTAGGCAATATTGTTCTCTTTAGGTTTGCTTAACATATGGTTTAAGATTTCAAAAACCTTTTGCCCTTCCAAGATATATTAGATTTTCATAGTCCAAATCTCATAATTTTCTTCATTTATCTTTTCACCTTTATTCAACTCAGCTAATATGTTCTTAAAGGGGAAGTCAATTTCATTACGAAAAAGTCTATATAATGACATATATGGACATAAATAATGTCTGGCATAATAAAAATAATTTATTATAATTTTCAAATAAACCATTCATATAGCATAGAATTGAAATTATTAAGTTGTAAAATCATCACATATGTCTATAAGATTAATTATTATTTGTTTATCATTTTATGCCAATTTTTAATTCCTAAAAGTAACGACTAAAATATCAAATAAACTCTTGAACCTATCTCAAAGTGACAATAAAGGACAAAATGAAATTTTTCATCAAATTTACCCATGAACTTGTATTATTTCATCATAAAGTCTTTTTTCGTTAAAATTACCCTTAATCTTGTAATAATTCTGCTCATTTATCCAATTGTAGCAGATATAGAGAGAAATATGTTAAATATAAGTTAATAATATGCAAAAGTATTGCTAAAAGTACTCCTCGTGGGGTAAGAAGTCCCTGCGAAAGCAAAGACTTTACATCAAGAGGGTGAGGGATCGTTCTCGCCTCACTAATTTGTCATTTCTAAGTCAATGTCCTATTCAACTAATATTTTGAACTTTTTTATGAAATGATATAAAATCGGAGGTAATTTTGGCGAAAAAATTATTAATGACGAAGTAATACAAGATTGAGGGTAATTTTGATGAAAAATGACTTTTATAATGAAATAATACAAGTTCATGAGAAAATTTAATGAAAAAGTTCATTATCCTTTATTATCACTTTGAAATAAATTCAAGGATTTTTTTGGTGCATACATTTATACTTTAAGTACCCTCACTAACGACATACAACATCCATATGCCCTTAACAATATAATAAATTGTGAAAACTTAGAGGAAAAATAAACTTTCATATTCACAAAGAAAATGTAGTATCTACATATATTAGTTCAAAGTTATAAAATTAACTAAAAAAGAATTAAGAAACCTATTATATAATTCTAATGGAATCCCACAATTAAAACTAGAAAACTTAGGAATCCCCACGTCTATTAAGATATTTTTTACGACCTTAAGTTAAAAAGCTATCCTTCACAAATTTCTTTACAATTAACTTGTAATGTTAGTATCCATCTTAAGTATTTCATCGATGCTCAAGAACATCCTTTTGAACTTGAATAGTTAATAGCAACCTCAATGTCGCATTGATAGTCCAATCTCAAGCCTTCTTCTCAAATAAATATGTTCATCCATGGTGATAATATCTCTCACAAAATGATTCAAATCCAAATAAAATTTTGATGTCATTTGAATTTGTGAGGTTAGAAATCATTTAATTGACTTATGATATTGTATTTGATTCCTTATAATTTTTTGCGTTCTGCTTTATCTTGCCATAATTTTTTGTTATAAATATAGAAAAATTACATAATCAACACATGATTTTAACACATAAACTACTATGATTAAAACAAATTTAATCAAATTATATGATAAATAAAGTCAAGGAAACATGGAATAATTATGGAAAAAATTTTATAATTTTTTAGAACAAAAGTATATATTTTTAAAATTTGTAATTAATTTTGGGCACAATTTAATTATTTTTCATGCATCAAAAATATTTTTTAAAGTCCCAAAAAATTAAAATATTTAAAATTTGGGATAAAGTTCCAAATAGTAGTTGCTTGGGGCTACCGCACGCCCTTCATGTGCCTAAATTTTTTCTTTTTTTTTTTTTCTATTCTTTTACTGTCAAACAACATGTCGTTTAAGTGAATGGCATGCTGCTTGGAGGAAGCTAAAGGGTTAGACGAACACACTATTGCGGGCTACAGGCGCGACCCACGCACCGAACAGGGACACATGAGGTCAACTCCATGCACTGCCATTTATCGCTTCAATGGTGGCAAAATTTTTTCAATGGAGGATTTTAGGGTTGACGATTCCAATGGTGAAGTCGGGTTTTTTTTTTTTTTTTAATGATAAAAAGAGAAAATATAAATTTTTCATCAAATTAGAAAATCAGTTCAAAAATCAAAATTTTAGTGATGCCAAAAGTCATTGCTTGAAAAGAATATACGTTAGAACAAATTTCAAGAGATCAAGTATAAAAACAAAATTTTTGTAGCCTATATATTTTTGAATAATGAACCAAAATTGATGAATAATGCTCTAAATTCAATCAACTACATATTTTAAGTAATTTCCTCACACAGATAATCGCTAAATTAAGAAATATTTTGGGCCAAATTTACTATCCAAAAGAGGAAAATATAGCACAAAAATTCTAGATTTCATGCTTCTCTGTAACAGTAGTTTAAACAATAATTTTATACCATGAACTAATATATATATATATATATATATATGATGATGTGGTGAGAGTTTTTGAATTTGGTTGTATATATATATTGATATGCCAAATTATTATTAAACTTACAAGTTTAGGTTTAACTTTAGGAAAAAAGGATAAAAAACTCAATAGTCTATTAAAGATTGGATTAGCCTTTATGAGTTTCATAATTATTCATAAGTATTCAGATAAAGTCATCAATTGTTTCTCTTTTCTTTAATATTTTTCTATTTATCTTAAAAGATACATTTTATTATTGTAAAAAAGCTTGGCAACTCACTTCAATATGTATATTGCTCTTCCTAACTGAATTCAAAGAGTTTAATGTAATATATATATATATATATATATATATATATATATTGATATATTAGTAATTGTGTATTTTTAGTTTAAAACTTTAATTAAATCGTAGTAGTAAATCTTCCCTTGTAAAAACATGTAATTTTTTTATAGTTTAAAATAACTTCAATTAACAAATATTATTATTGAGTTAGATAGATAGATATATATATATATATATATATATATATATTAAAATTAAAAATTAATTAATTCTATATATATATATATAGAAAGTGAATTTTTTAAATTAATAAAAAATCTAAGATATATATTTATATGAAAGACTTTAATAGGATTGATTAAAAATAATAAGATAAATTTCATTGATTGAGAAAAATATGAATACTTATCAATTGAACTAAATATTTTTATTGATTGATATGATGAGTGTTTATCATTTATCAAGTTCATCATAAAAATTATTTATGATGAATGTTTTTCATTTGTTCAATTAATATTTTAATAAATAAATGACTAACAACTTTATACTATTATTATTGTATAACATAATAACTAATTAAAAAGAAAATATATAAAAGAAATAATATATATATATATATATATATATAATGAAAGAAAAGTAATTTAAAAAATGAAAATTATTTATTTATCTAAATTAAATGACAAAACTATAAAATAATTTAAATAATATTAATTTAAAAACTAGCTTTAAACTACGCAAAGTGCAGGACACTGACTAATTTCAAATAACTAGAATTCAAGTATTAATTCTTTGATACTAATGTTAATATTATTAAATAAAAAGACCTAACTCTTGCACCATAGAAACGAATCATATCATAAATAAACTTGAATTATACCGATTTGGAAGACAATCACAAAGTGAAAAATCTCTTCTAATTCATAGCCCAAATTCTTCTTGGTTTGCAAAGAAAATTTTATATATATTTGTCTCGTTAGTAAGTGTACCTAATGATAATACAACTTATTGAGTACTTGTTCTCTTATTGTTGGCTTTATACATATGTGAGAATAACTTTCCATCTGAAAGTTATTTTATTATTTATAATGTGTCTTTTCTAATTTCAATATTTGGTATTAGTTAGACTCTTATTATGGGCGGACTCAGCCCAAAATCTAATAATAAAAGACAACCCACTCATGAATTTTTATTTTTTAACAAACTACAGAGAATGTTGAAATTAACTTGTAAATAGGTTGCTATGTGTGTTTATAGCCCTAATACTAAAACCCTTTGGTCACTCCTTGTCAATTATATAGGTATGGAATAGTGTAGCATTTAACTAACAACCAGGGAAATGTTGTTCTTTGTGCAAAAATAGAAGACAACTACTCTTCCACCTCTTAGCTAGAATCTCTCCCTCATCCAAAATATGTCACTTCTTTTCTTTCTTTTTTTTTTTTTAAATCCCTCAATTAATAATCATATCACCCATATAAAAATTAATAAAGTCTATTCTTCTTTGCTTGTTTGGTTTTTTTCACTCTCGTGAAAAGTGGAGAGTTTCGAGTTTTTTTTAAAATTTTTTTTATATTTTAGAGATTTAATTAATTTAATGAGAATTATTAAAATGAAAAGACTATTACACAATATTATTAAAACTAAACTGGTTGTATTTAGTAGTCAGTTCAAGATTTTATTTATTTAACTAGTTTGATTCAATAATATAAAAATATTATATTTTAAAATAAAAATATTATATACAAAATAAATATATGAATAAAAAATTTATTTAAAAATAAAAAATTTATTAAATTATCTTAAATTGAAAATGTCCCAAATATCTAAAATTTAGTAAAAAGATAATATATAAAAAAGATATGATTTTAATTGAACCAAGTCAATCCAATTCGTCGATTTTTTTTTGTTTTTCCTATTTTAACTAGATTTGACCGATTTATATCCAATTAATTTTTTTTTTACTCTAATCAAACTAGTTTAATCCAGTTTTCAGAAGACTTCTATTACCCATGATGTAATCTACAATACTTATTACATCATTAAACCTCTAACAAAAAAATAATAATATGGTCTATTCGTTCTATAGTGTTTAAGGAACTCAGAAAATGTTTGGCAAAGAAAATTAATTTTGCAATGTAAAATGACTGACTAATTGTGATTCTGAGTCTCTAGAAAGTCTAGATTGGCAAGTTGAGTTAGGTTCGGCTTGACCACTTAAAAAATAAAAATAAAATAAGGGACACATCTCAACTCTACAAGTCTTAATTAAGTACATAGTTATATAAAGGAGAAGAGAGTCAATGCATTCCATGTTCCAAACATTACGTTAAAATACCAACACAACCCTCCAATGCTACCAAAAAATGCTTCAATGGGGGCCATGTGCAAGAATCACAATGTTCATAAAAAGGGATGGTTATATAAATTAATTGGAAATTCGCATGATTAATCACTGTATAAAGGCATATTTTAGTGGTAAAAACGTCAATCAAAGCTTTCAAGCTTTTTGTTTTGGCTCAACAAGAAAGGTCATTATCATGCTTATATGGTCAAATTGCAGTAAAAGCAATCTTTGACATATGTGTGCGAAAACAGGATGATTAGATTGATTCTGCGCTCATTGCTCACTAATATCCTGGGTGACATGCATCTTAGGGTAGTAATTAGTGGAGTTCCAACCCAATTAAAGCGTAATAAAAAAGGGCGGAAAAAAGACCCATCAAAGGCGTTCAGATGAACATTATACCTATATATAAGCCCATAGATATCATTGTTTTTAAAATCAAATCAGTTAACTTGTCTACTTTTTAGTTTTTGATTTGATTAATTTGATCAGTTTAATCTATTCGATTCAATTGACTTAATCATAAATAAAATTTAAAAATAATTTTAAAAAATATTATAAATATATTTATAATATTTAAAAATATAAAAATAATATAAAAAACTATTACAAATCGAATCAAACCAATAACTAGTCCAATTTTCAATTTTACTGATTTGATAACTATATAATTCCATAGATATATCATATAAAAACATTGAGATGAACATTACAACTATATAAGTATAAGCCCATAGATATATCATAGAATCTATCTGAGAAAGGTGGGTTTTGGTGGGTGCATTATTATGTTATAAAATCAATTCACTTCTTTCTTATTTTTTTTTTTAAAAAAAGTCATTTAATTTTATCAAACTTTTCCCAACCTTCTTTAGATTTTTATTTTTTTTTGGAGATGATGGATACACAGTTCACTTGCTCAACTAACCCAGTTTTGTTCACTCTATGCTTTCCTATTATAAATAATTGTTAAATTAGCATTGTGAGGTCTCAAGCCTCAAATCCAAATTGTTTATGTAATGAAAAGTTCGTCGCTAAGTTGAACATAGATAAATTATTTTAGATCAAACTAAAAAAAAAAAAGTTGTTCTGTATAAATCTTAAGAATCCTTTAATGCATAAATAAAAACATAAGAAAATATATTAATTACAAATAGTTAAGTTTTGTTTATTTCATAAAATTACTTTTAAAAAATATTTTCTGAAAATATATTAGATATTAAAAAGATATTATAAAAATATTATTTTTTATTTTTAAGATTATAATAAAATTTAGAGCATAAATTTATATTTATATTATTTAATATTTAATATAAGAAAAATACATTAAAAATAAAATTTTTTTTATAAATCTCACAAACAGCCAATGACCACCACTAGTTGATAGTAACCAATGATAGATGTCAATAATCAAAGATAATCATTAATAGTAAATATATATATTTATTTATTTTTATTTGAATAAATTTATCAAAATTCAAAAATTAACTTTCTCTTTTAAAATGACTTGTTTTTTTTCATTGACCATCCAAAAAAATTTATTGACTAATTTTTTGCCAAATATAAAAAAAGGAAATATTTTTCATAAAATAAATGAGCTTGATTGTTAAATATACCTTAATTACTGAAAAATCTAGAACTTTACTTTTTTTACAAATTTATCGTTTACTTCCTTTTCTACCAAACCAGTATCTAAACTTCAATAAAATAGAATTTGATAATAAAAAAAAATGGATAAAGAACTATTTTGATCCTAAACTTTTTAACAAAGTTTGTAAAAAAAATAATTAAATTTCATATAAAATCTTATTTAATTTGATTTGATTCAATTTTAATATATAAAAATCTAACCAAATCAAATTATATATATATATATATATATATATATATATATATATATATATATATATATAATTTATTATAAAATATTATTAGTTCATAACTCAAAAGTGAAAACTTAGATAATCATAATATTTTTCAGAATAATGTAATGATTAGTAGTTATTGCTATCTTTGTGTGCATATTACATAGCTAAAACATTTTTTTTTTTACAAATAATCAATTTATCTCTTTATTTTAATGAGTTATATTATGAAAAAATAAATTTGTTAAAAGTATATCATATAATATAAAAAAATCAATCCATTTTAATTTTTTAGGACTTATTAATCTATTATATTATATAAATATTTATCTTATTATAAAATTTAATTAATTTAGCCTAAATCAATTATTTATTCTTGAAGTGTAAATACAATAAATTACTTATAACTTTTATATAAAAAATATTTTGTCTAATTTCTCTATTAAATGAAAATTAAATATTTAATCATTGTATATTTGTACTATTTATCTTCTATTTATATCTTAAATTTTTTATTTTTTTATTTTCATTAATGGTACACTTGTACTATTTATTTTTTTTTATTTTTTTTTCATTAATCATATAATTTACACTTATTTATGTTGTTTTCTTTTCAATTTTAACTTTGATTTGTTATTATTTAAGATATCTTAAGTAATTTATTTACTTTAAAAAATAATTATTGTCTATCATTTATATCCATAAATCTTTAATTTTATAAATAATTAGAAAATACTTAATCAATAATTTTAAAGTATATTATATATATATCCAACTTTAAAAGATTTCTGAATCTATATATGTGTACTTGTGAGATTATTTTATCTTTTAGCTTCTTATATAATTAAATAAATTAAATTTATCTTTTAACTTCTTATATAAATAAATAAATTAATATTAAACTATTATATATTTTTAGTAAATTTATTTTTCTCTTAAAAAATGGCTCATTAATATAAAGAGATAATTTTATTATTTATAAGAAATAAATTTTAGCTATTTAATGTATACATAGAAAAATAATTATTTATTATTATATTATTTTGAAAAAAAATTGTAATGATTTTCACTTAGAATTATAAATTAATGATATTTTACAATAAAATTTTATAATAATTTATCTCAATAAATTAAATTTAATTACTATATATATATATATATATATATATATATATATATATATATTTGAATTAATTTTTATATATTAAAATTTTAATTATTTTTCTTTTTTTGGGTTTAACCAATCTTTTTAAAAAGTTAGGGATCAAAATAGTCATTTATTTGTTTTTGGACGATCATATTTTGATTTGATAATAGATTTGAAAAGAAAAATGAAATTTAAATATTATTTTATTCATAAATAAAAGATAGATTTTAAAAAAAGGCCAAAATTCAGGACTTTTTATTATTAAGCCTAAAATAATCGATTGTACAGTATAGATGCTTATGAACTCGCTTCTATTCCTTACCAATCAGTGATACTCAGATTCAATCTTTCTATACATCTGCTACATCTTAAACCAATTTTACAGTATACAAAACAAAACCAAAAACATAGTACATGTTTAAGTGCTTAAAAGTTCTCCACCTAACATGCTTCCGTGGAGAAGTATCAACTCACAAGATTTGAAATAGAGGAAACATCAAAAAGAATTTCGTTAGGGCATATAACTTAACTGCAAATCTATCCCAAACGACAATATCAAACACCAACTTGGATTTAACTAGAAACCAATACAAGTGCTTGCTAGAAAAGCTGCCCAAATTATAAAGAAGAGGCTGACTGCAAGTTTTTACTACTACTGTCATGTGCCTCAGCCTTGAAGAAGTCCTGAAGGGCTATCATTTCAATGCTGGACGTTTTCAAGCTCTCTATTGCATCAGCAGTCGCCAAAGCACCATTAACTGTTGTTATTATAGGAACCTTATAGGCAAGTGCCATCCTCCTCAGTTGCCGGCCATCAATCTGATCAAGTGAATCACCAGAGCTCGTGATCACCATCAACTGAATTTGCCCATTGGCAAGCACATCACCAGCATGTGGCCGACCTTCGTGCATCTTCAGCACTCGATCCACAGGAATACCTTTCAACTCAAGAAAATGAGCTGTTCCTGAAGTTGCCATAATCGTAAAACCAAGCCTTAAAAAGGCCTTTGCAAGCTTTTCGAGATGCGGTTTTGTCAAGTTATTCAAGCTGATGAACAGAGTGCCAGAAAGTGGTAGCTTCTGTCCAGCAGCAATTTGAGATTTTGCAAAAGCAAGGGCCAACATAAAATCAATACCCATAGTCTCACCAGTGCTCCTCATTTCAGGCCCTAACACCACATCACAGCCTGGCAACCTATCAAACGGAAGAACTACTTCCTTGACAGCCACATGTGCTGGGATCACCTCTTTTGTGAAGCCTATTTCATTAAGTGATTTGCCAGACATAACAAGAGCAGCATATTTAGCCAAGGGATGGCCAATTGCCTTGGATACAAATGGGACAGTACGAGAAGCACGAGGGTTTGCCTCAAGCAGAAAAACCTCATCAGCTGCTGAGATAGCATACTGACAGTTCATGAGTCCACAGACATTAAGACTCTTAGCCAACTTTTTAGTCCACGACCTAATTGTAGCCAAGCAAGAAGATGAGATAGTTTGTGTGGGAATAATGCAGGCCGAGTCACCGGAATGAACCCCAGCCTGCTCAATGTGCTCCATTATCCCACCAATCACCACATTACCATATGAATCTGCAAGTGCGTCCACATCAATCTCAACAGCATCAGATAAATACTTATCGATCAATACAGGGCGTTCTGGGTCCACCTTAACAGCATTTTCAAGATATGTCACTAGCTTGTCGTCGCTATATACAATCTCCATTGCACGACCACCTAACACATAAGAAGGACGGACAACAACAGGGTAACCTATGTCATCTGCAATGGTGAGCGCATCAGCTTCACTTTTAGCAATGCCTCCTTTTGGCTGTTCAATCTGTAGTTCTTTAATAATTTTGTTGAACCTCTCTCTGTCCTCAGCAGCATCAATGGAATCTGGTGATGTGCCCCAGATGCACACGTGACCCGCCCCACTGGCAGCAACAGGCTTATGCTCATCTAAGTATTGCTGGATGGGCAGAGCTAGCTTCAGGGGCGTTTGACCTCCAAACTGTACAATAATGCCATCTGGTCGTTCCCGATCAATTACATTCAGAACATCTTCAATTGTCAAGGGTTCAAAGTAGAGACGATCACTTGTATCATAATCAGTAGATACAGTTTCGGGATTTGAATTCATCATAATTGTTTCATAACCTGCACTCTGTATAGAAGGGAAAGGAAATAGAATTAGGAAAAATGGTAAAACTAAAAGCTAACCATCTGATATGACAGCAACAAGGATATGCACAATCAACTTTCATTGCAATTTTTCCATCATATCATGACTAGATTATTACATGAACCTCTAAGCCTATTTATCTCAGAGTATACCTTCATATAGAAACCAAAATTAGGCACAACAGGATCCAGATACAATATGATTGATAAAAATATCAATATACCCACAAATGCAGAGCTAAACAATCCATACGTATGCAAATTTGCTTGTATCTTGCTAATTAATTAGTTTCATCATTGAACATGTTTATTTAACAACAGAATGCTTGCTGTTACTTATCCTAACTAAATAAGCACTTAAGAACAAACATATCAGCAGCAATTAAGAAAAAGTTGAAAAACTCAACAATTTCATGCCATTAATATTATATCATTCAATTCAAAGAACTCAAGTAGTAAGAAAATTACAAGCACAGACCTGGAGGGCATAAGAAGTATGACAACAACAGTAATCAAACTCAATCCCCTGCCCAATACGATTGGGTCCACCACCTAAAATCAGAACCTTCTTCCTCTTGGTGGGTGCTGATTCACATTCAAAGTCATAGGAGGAGTACATATAAGGAGTGTTGGCCTCAAACTCAGCAGCACAGGTGTCAACCCGCTTATATGCAGGAGTAACTCCAAAAGACAGCCGTTTTAACCGAACTTCCTCCTCAGTTGATTTAGTAGCAAATGCTATCTGCTTATCACTAAAACCACGCTTTTTAATCTCATAGAATTCATCCTTGGTCAGATCAGACAAGCTCCGAGACATAAGGTACTGTTCCACATCCACCAACTCTTTAAGCTGAGTTAGGAACCATTTGTCAATTAAACTTAATTCATGAATATCATCAACTTTCATTCCCTTCTTCATTGCAGCATAAACAGAATGAATGCGATCTGGATTTGGCACTCGGAGACTGTACTTTAACTGGTCCCAATCCCAGTCAAGTTCCTTAACTTGTGCACAACCCCATCCTGAGTAACCCAACTCCAGTGACCGAACACCTTTCTGAAAAGACTCCTGAAACGTCCTGCCTATTGACATACCTTCGCCAACAGATTTCATCTGGGTTGTCAGAATTGGCTGAGAACCAGGGAATTTCTCAAATGCAAACCGGGGTATCTGTATGTAGAAAACAAAAATCAAATTGTTATAGCAGGAACGATGTAAAATTTTGCCAAAGTGACTACATGGTAAACTGATGAGGAGGATGATATGTAAAAAGTACAAATTAAACATGCTACATACATAAGAAAACTAATTTGCGAAATATGATGTTTATCCGCATCCTGTTTTATTAAGCAAGCGTAATGTAAGTGTGTTAAGAGTTAAAAATCCCACATCAAAAAGATACATAAAATATAAAGGCTATATAATAATTTTGGTTTAACTACCTAATTGATTAGTTCTGACCTTTTAGTAATTGTTAACCGAAATTCATTTAAATCCATTTTTCCCGGGCTTAACCTGGACCCTTTCAATTCAATTTCAGTTCAAATTTCTAATTTAGGTCTGGCCTGAATTTTTGTTTCAAGTGATCAACCGTTGTTACCACTTGAGGTGGAGTGTTAAAGAGCTAAAAATCCCGCATCAAAAAGTTAGTTTTAACCTTTTAACAATAGTTAACCCAAATTCATTTAAATCCACTTGTCTCGGACTTAACCTCGACCCAATTTTTATTACCTCCACCCTTTCAATTCAAATTTCTAATAAACTGAAAAAAAAAAAAAAAAGGAGGGATGGCTTTGTATTCTAATGTCTAAAATTTAGCTATAAGAATTAGTAATATGTTCTAAACTAAGTGGTCTCATAATTCTCAATCAATATAACTGGATCAAAATTCAGACACCAAATCAAATAAATTTGCACAGCTAACAAAATGCAATAGCTAAACTAGTAGATACTTGCCTTGGTGACCACATAATCTATAGAAGGCTCGAAACTAGCTGGAGTCTTCTTAGTAATATCATTGGGAATCTGATCAAGTGAATACCCAATAGACAACTTAGCAGCCATTTTAGCAATAGGAAAGCCCGTAGCTTTAGAAGCCAATGCTGAAGACCTAGACACCCTAGGATTCATCTCAATCACCATAACCTCACCATCCACAGGATTAACAGCAAACTGCACATTAGAGCCTCCACACTCCACACCAATCTCT
>CATIWR010270447.1:0-12469 GCA_949677035.1 Omphalea diandra | reverse complement strand
CCGATTTTAACGAGTCAAAACTCGATTTCACCCGATTTTACCACAAATCCGATTTTATATACGATTAAAATCGTTCACGTGATTTTGACTCGTAAAATCGTAAAATCGTACGAGTCAACTCGCGATTTTGACAACTATGGTCATATCTGTCACCACACCCTTCATCTTGCCATGACCCACTCTCTCAGCCTGTCACCACACCCTTCATCTTGCAATGACACACTTTCTCTGCCTGATCATTGGCCATATTCCCCATTCGAGAACCTGACCCAGCAACAGCATCACATGCATTGCCTTGAACCATTCCAATAATTGCTTTCCCCCGAGTTCTGCCCTTCTTGTGACATTGTAATGGACCCAACATGCAAACCAGCTACAGGGTTCATGCCTTGCCCGTAACTTCAATTAGGTGAGGATAAATCAAACTTGAGCTTGAACTGGACCTAGAACCAGAACCGCAACCAACTCAACTTCACCACCAGCAACACCCCTCAAGCAAACCAGCAAATACCTTGACCCAAATGCCCTTCATCCCCATTCAACATTTTTTAAAAAAAAAAAAACCATCACAATTGAACTTATATAAAATTCCTGGCCAAGACCTACAGATATGAAGCAAGAGTCTGCCATAATAGCACAAGCAGGAATAGGGCTCCATTGAGTTACCTTTGATGGTCTTGCTTGAGGCAGGGAAAAGGAGGGGAGGGAACAGACAAGAAAGGAAACAGAGACAGAGAGAGGGAGAAGAATAAGGTCAAAGAAAGGGAAAAATACCGAAAACCTATTTGTAATTTCAATTACCAATAAAATAATACTTTTAAATTTAGTGAGATAGCTAAAAGCATAAAGATTATCAGTAGAATTGTTAGATTAAAAAATCGGCTAAAATTGAAAAAGCACAAGTTTATGGTTTTTAAATTCTATTCGCCACAAAATAAAGACTTAGGGCCATGTACCGCTGTGATAAGTATGATGTGATCTGGCCGATTTGTGGCAGTCAAGAATGTAGCTGAGTAAACAGGGTGGCCATCATGTGGTCTCAATACCACAAGTGGCAATGCCTTGACATCCTCCCAAATCTTGATCTGGTTACAAAACAAATAGTGAACCAACACCATCAAAAAGAAGTTCTAATTCCAATAAATCAATCAAAATCATTAATGCACATAAAAATAGATTTACATCGTACACAGATTGGGAAGATGCACATGTGTGTGTTCAATTTGGATTTTAGACCAGTAAAAACCTATTAATGATGAGTTTGCAGAGCAAAAACAAAAGGCAGACTACACAATACATAGACGATAGTTTCCAGAAAATCGCCTCCCTCCAACAATGAAATAAAGGAAACTAGGATTAAAACCCAAATGGTGATCCCAGATATTACATTTCAAGTTCACAGCTCTTATTGTTGGTTAAAAAATGAAGGATCAATATCACTAAAAGATGACAAATATCACTGCAAAACTGACAAAAGTCCTGCAACGATAGATGAGTGCATGCGCGCCTCTAAAACAAGCATTTCTAGATTTATATTAGACATAAAGTGCTATCTATTCTAGTACCCGCAATCCTAGTTGCAAATCACCAAGAAATGCTTTTAAATAACCAAATATTAATTAAACCAACATGATTAGATAGACAACTTTAATCGTTAAGCTAAATATTAAGAATCATTTATAACCATAAAAACAATTTGAACATGATGAAATTTGGAAATATAAAAATGAGTACCACCAATAGAATAAACAGGAGATAAATATATGAAGGGACATATATATGATAAAAAAAATCCCCAAACTGATAGCCTTTAACCCAGTCAAAAAAAAATTTATGGGAAGAACCAACTTTAAGATCTTTAGTACATATAACTCCACAGAACTTCATCTACTCACTACTCGTTGGTTATTACCTTGACATTCTTTTTTTTACCGATTTGTGACTAACCTAATTCAACTGTCTTCAGGCAAATTCCACAATCAGAATAGAAGAATCTAATATAAGATTTAGAATTCCACTACTTAAAGGATGCACAAAAGCTCAGATAAATCAAAAGTATTTCAAAATAAGTTTTAGAAAAGAACAAAAGATCCATGAGAAAAAAAAAAAAAAAAAAAGCAGTACAGGATACAAGGAGCAAGAGAACTGTACCGTGCCATCCATCGAAGCAGAAACCAAACGGGTAGTCATCCACTGGCACATTGATAAATCGGTCACTTCTCCATCATGTTTTCCAACCAATTGGATACCATCAATCAGTTTGTCAACAGGACACAGCAAAGGTGCCTCGGATGAATAAACTCCAGCCTTTCCAACTTTGTTGGTATCAATTCGAAGTACAAGTTTACCAACCCCAACTACCAATATTTCCTATTAAAAATGTGATGGAAAGAGGTCATAAAAAAGATGACACGTAGCAACTTCACCAATGAAAGGACTAATATAAAGATTATGCAAAAAATGGTAAAATCAGATGCTTTTCCTTGGAGAACAAGTAATAGGTATACATACTTGTTTGTAGCAGTGCCAACAAACTCGTGGATTTCTAATTTCCCCCTCTCCTACTATTTGAACAGCAATAACAGTTTTTCCTGTAATTTGTGGTTTATCTTCCTCATCTGGACCTTCAGAAATTTTCCAGACATTAATCCGTCCATCTACACCAGCACTGCATAAAACATGTTAGCACAACCCGAAGCAAATCAAAATACGAAATTACAGAATGCAGAACGCAGGAAAGAAAGGTACCTAGCCAAGAGATGAACATCTTCAGCAAAGAAAGCCATATCAGTGACCCTCTGGGAGCAAAATGCACCATTTAGATGAATAATTGAGAAAAAATATACACACTAAATAAATCTGTCTTATCCATCCTTTCAGATGCTCAATTAAGCAGCAGAAGAATAAAACAAAATTTTATTATATGCATAGATTTGCTATACTGCATTAAAAGAAATTCACAAAATGTTCATATTATAGATATTACAGAAGAATATTTGATGATAGCACATACTATCATTGACATGGTCATAACATCAACCAAACGGGGAGAAAAAAACAGCCAAACAATGTCATCAGATCAAACAGAAACAAGCATTATTTCTATGTTTGCAATTTGGGTTATTTATTTTAATTAATAATGCAGCAAGAAGTTGCAAGACATCATTTACAATAACCATTTTTAAAAATCAAAACCTGATAGTCAGGCACATATTATCACCATGGAAGGTGTGCCAAAAAGATAAAAAAGACATAGGATAAATTTGCATGAAAAATTTAGCAACTTTCTAGTTGGTCATCCGAATGCCCTCCTTCCCCCATTAGCTGAAAAAAAAGACAGGTTCAAATTCATATTACAACTCTTGGAAATTAAAAAAAGAAATATATTCTGGCACATGCATATTGATGGCAGCTGTGAGGGATCCATCAGGATTCCAAACAAATTTCTAACTAGATGAAACTATGCAATGCAGACAGAAATAAGTGCTGAATAAGACCAGATAATTTGTGTTGCTTAACATCTCTATTGATATGGCAAAATGAGGTTGTTTGTTCATGCAGAACTATTTTTACGTAAGAACTTCACCAAATTCACTAGGCCTATTGATCAAAAAAATCCAAACCTTTGCGCTTATTGACCATGACATCCAATCCTTTAAATTTTGGCAATTTAGCCAAATTTGCAAACTTCTCGACAATTATGTCTAATTTGTAATTTTAGTCAAAATTAAATGACTTGTTCCATGATGTGGATGACTCGTTGAATTGGATTTTAAAATTTATGGCAACTAAGATGACAAGGAACTTAAAATCGAATTCAATGTATTATCTATGTCATAGGACAAGTCATTCAATTTTGACCAAAATTATCAACCGGACATAATTGCCAAGAAGTTTGCAAATTTGGCTAAATTTGTCAAAATTTAAAGTATTGGACATAATGGTCAAAACTTGCAAAGGTTTGGATTTTTTTAACCAAATAAGCCAATTAACTATTATACTATTCAACCCCCAGAATGTCAAGGAGTCTAGCAGAATATTAAGGCATAATCTCAACTCAAGTGAACCTTAATCCTCCAAACTAACAGATGTCAGCTATACAGATCTGTCTCCTCCATTCTACCCAGTTTGGAGGGTACAATGGCATACAGCTAGCAAAAAAATCAGACAGACTCTTCGTGAGAGAAAGAAAGGAAGTATTCCAATTCAATCTGGGTAGATTTTAAGTATATTTAATTGCTCACTATCTTACTCAATTTGTTTGAGTTCACTATCTACCTAGAAATTTACTTCTCCAGGTAATCTGGGATAAAAAATTAATTGAGTTGAGCTGTTATTTTCTACCATTTATCAACTTGCATGGTATCAGACCCATAATTCATCTAATTAGCAAGCAACAGCTTTTTCACATATGACTAATAAAGCACCCCTATTATGCGGCATGACAACTTCCACCATCCTTCCCTTCTCCCTCTGATCAAACAACTTATCAACTACACAAAAAATGAACCCCACAACCAGTTAATCATTATACTAATCTTTAATATGTAAAAAATAAATAGTAATAGAAAATGAACCAGTTCGAATTTTGCAAAACCATAAATATACATACTAACAACCCATATGAAAAAAGGGTTAAAGCAGACTAGAACTAAAACTATTTTCCTCCAAGAACTTTAAAATGCTACAAAATCACCACACACTTCATGTGAAACCAGTCGCAATAGCAAAGTAAAATGAGTTTTGCAACACTTAAAAGGAGTGAAAAAAAACACTGAGATTGAGTCAGACCTGAGACTGTGTGCGGAACAAGGACCTCAAAGCAGTATTGATGTTAAGAATCCTAATATTGCCTTGCCTCAGACCGTAACAAATGTAAGATTTATTGACTGCAATTTGCCTTCCCAAGCACAGCTGAGGATCCGAAGTGTATTTAGTTATGGGTGTAACCTCAAGCTGAGGCTGCACCTCCTCTTGCAGTCTCACATCCACATCATACACCACATGATCACCCGCAATCCGCTTGCCCTTAGGCATCTTGCTGCTGGGAATCCTGACAAGTCCCAATGGCGGAACATTATTGCCAAGGGACCCAGCAGGAGGGAATTCCAACGGATGCTGCTGAGGCCGTGGTGGGTCCAGACTCGGCTGCGGAGAGCGGAGGAGAGCCATGATTTCAGCACCAGTGCGCTCATTACCATTTCGAGGAGAATAAGGGTTTTGTTGGGGTTGGAGAGGGGGCGTCGGATAAGAGAGGGAGCGCTGAGGTGGCAAGTTAGAAAGAGGAGGGGGAGGTGGAGGAGGAGAATGAAGGATATGGTTGTCATGAGGATATGAAGGGAGATGGTGGAATTGGTGAGAAGGGAATTGGAAAGGGAAGTTAGCAGTAGCAGTAGTAGGAGGTGGGTAAGAGGAAGAAGGGTTTTGGTTGGTCGGTGCTGCGCTGGGCAAGAAGAATTTGTGCATGTCAAACTGTGGATTTGGGGACGCCATTTTTCTTTCAAATGTGAATTCTGCTGCTTTCCGTCAGATCTAAATTTCAAGTGCAATTGCAATTGGATTTGGTTAGTAAATCAATTTTCCAAAATACGTACAGCGTGATATCAGTGTGAAAATTTTACTGGATTGAAGGTTTATAATAGAATGGGAAGGAATAAATTGATTTAAAAAATAATTTTATGCTTTGATAGGTTGGATTTAATTTGAAATGGAGTGATTTTGAAAGGTTTTGGTAAACTTTCTCAAACTCATCTAAGTCAACATATTGAAACACCTTAAATTAGGGTGTTTCTATTATTTTGAAAATGGAAATATGATTTTGCCCTTATTTTAGAGTTTTTGACCAAATATGTGTTATTTTCTTTATTTATTTACTTTTTTCAATTTTTTATTTTTATTTTAATTTAATGATAATAATAATCAAAATGATATTAATATAATAATCAAAATTCCTATAATTAAAATTTATGCCTAAAATATTTAATTTTCATAAAATTAAATTATTCATTCATAATTAAATTAATTTTCTTCAAATATATAAATTAACATGTTTATATTAATTCTCTTAAATATAAATATAATATTTTCACTTAAATAAATTAATATTAAATTTATTTAAATTAAATAACAAATCATTCATAATTAATTATTTTCATGGCATGAAATATTTCTTATAAATGATGTGATGTCTCAAAATTAATAAAATTATTCTCATATATGAATTTAATTTCTCATAATTAAATACATTAAAATAAATCAAGTCACACAATGTTTTTAATTAAATTAAATTAATTAATAACTTAAGGGTATTTTTATCAATTTTAAGTTAACATTTCATTTCATTTCATTTCATTACAAACAAACAAAATTAATCTCAAATCATTCTTTTTTGTTCATACGATCTCAAACACAAATATAATTTAACACTTTATTTCCAAACCAAACCTATCCATTTCATTCTATTAATATCTTTTTTAACCCTTTATAAATCATCAATCCAAACAAGCTCTTAGGGTTTTTGTTGGGAGGTGAGAGAGATCTGAGGAAGCCCTCTAACCGCGCGCAATATTTATCTTCTTTTGAAATGAGTGATGATGAGAAAATTTTAATTTAAATTTATTTTAAAAAATTGATTAATTTAAGTTAAAATAATTCAAATTTTAAGTTAATTCGTTTTAATTTACTCGTATACTTAAATCGATTGAATTTAATTTAACAGATTTAATTTAAATTATTAAAATTTTTTGATAAAGAAATTATTAAAATTTTAATAATATTTACTATATTTAAAAATTTTAAAATTATGAATGATTCAATTTAATTATACTCAAAACTAAAAAATAATTTAAAAATCTTTTTCATCATTATATGGTTTCAATTTGATAATCTTTTGAAATACTCAAATTAAAATTATGAAAAATCACAAATTCAATTAACTAAAAAAATTATATTGATTTATCAATAAAATATAAAATATATTAATATAGATAATGCAGAAAAATATTGAACTTCTGTTATGAACATATATATATATATATATATATATATGATGATTTAGCTACTAATTACTTTATATTTATTAAAATGTTCTCTTTTTTTGGAATATAAAATATTCAAATTGAAAATCTTAACTTAAAAAAATGCTTTTAAGTATTTAATTTAATTTTCATCTTTCTACATTTAAGACCCGTTTTTATTTTTAATAATTTTTTATTCTTAAAGATTTCAAATAAAACAATATTTAATTGAAAAACATACAAAATCAAACAAAATACTACTCTATTTATTTAAAAGATAAAATATTTATATAAAATTAATCAAATTTTTTAAAAGAATTGACACATTTATAAGAACTTATCATATGATATTTTTACCTATAGAAGTGATTCACACACATGGGCATATGCATTTATGTATCTATTATTCATCGTATATCTACAATTTATTGTAATAATTTATTTAGAATCTAGTACATGAATTTAAAACACCAATTAAAAATTAAGCGGAAACGAATTTCATATATATTTGTGCATTGGATCCCAAATTATTTTGAGTCATAATTACAACAGCTGAAATTAAATACAAAAATAATAGATTAGAAAGATCGAAAACGAGAGTTATGTCTTATTGTCTTTGACCTTCTCACAAGATAGTTACAATGAATGTAACAACTAGGGTTAAGGGTAGAAGGCAGGAGATGAGATTTAGTCTATCTATAATAAATTTAACAGGCTCACCCATCACAGGTCTATGTTAAATTAGGCCTACATAGACCGTCTTCCATATCGGTCCACTAAAGGTGTCATAAGCCCATAACTTATTTTATCACAATTTAATTGTATTTACCCCTAATTAATAAATTATATTATTTAGTCCGTTTTATAAAACTTTAAACAAACCAATAATTAATATTAGCCCACACAAAAATTATTACATTCTCCCACTTTGTCAATATTAATTATGACGTTTTCATGTTTTATTAAAAAAAATATTTTTGAAAACGACTCTTGGACTGAATATTTTAAACTCAAATGTGGCCACAAAATTTTAGAAAACATATAGTTTATTGATAAAATGTCATCTTAAACATACATCTGTCTATATTAAATTATCAATATTGGATCATGACAGTAATTATGCCCTTTATTGACATAGTACCAATCTATAGTCACAAATTTTGACAACTTAATCGACCTGGATTTCGATATGGCAGTTTAGTAAGAAAATAGCACTCACATGTGATCAATACACTATTTTCTTTGTCAATGCTCCAAATATTTCTCTTTCACACATGCTCAAATGAGCAAGAGAAATTCACAAGACTTCACAATAAGACTTGTTTCTATTTGGGAAATACACACAATATATGTTTTAGCCTTTGTTTCTAGAAACACAATTGAAAACTTATAAATATAGCTTAAGATAATTACACTAATCTTAAGCACATCACGCACAACTTATAACATGTTATATATATATATTATGCACATATGCATAACAAACAACCACAAAGTACTTAACTCATATAAATAAATATATACGAATAAGCAATATAACAAATTTATTTAACTTAGACGTTCAATGACAAGCATAAAACTCTCACTAACCAAACACATCAAAAGACTCTACAACACTCATATCACTAACATGTTTCTTGAAAATTATGGGTCTAAGTCCTTTGGTTAGAGGATCAACTAACATCAAATCAGTACTATTGTACTAAATCTCAATATCTCATTTCTTTACTAAGTCTCTGACTGTAAGATATTTAATCTTCATATGCTTAAAACCACTCGAACTTTTATTGTTCTTATAAAATAACACAACAACATTATTATCACAATAGATTTGGAGTGGTCTAGCAATAGAAACGATTATAAACAATCCAAAAATAAAATTCTGTAACTATATAGCTTGAGTACTAGCTCCATAACAAACAACAAACTCAACTTACATAGTATAAGAAGTTGTAAGTGTTTGTTTAACACTATTCCATGAAACAGCACCACCAGCAAGTATAAAAATATAATCCGAAGTGGACTTCATATCATCTTGACAACCTGCAAAATCAGAGTCTGAATACTCCACTACTTCAAGATCATCCACCCGCCTATAAACGAGTGTATAATCTTTCGTCTTTTGTAAGTATCTCATTACCTTCTTTGCAGCTACCCAATGATCTCATCCATGATTAGAAAAATATCGACCAAGAACACCAATAATGTATGCAATATCTGGTCTTGTACACACCTGAACGTACATCAAGCTCCCAACTACACTTGCATAAGGAATATTATTCATGGTTTGTTTCTCTATATCATTCTTAGGGCATTGTTCCTTACTAAATTTCTTTTCTTTCACTACAGGAGTATCACCACTTTTGCAAGATTGCATATTGAATCTACTGAGCACATGATCAATATAGGCCTTTGAGAAAAACCCAATAAATGACGAGACCGATCACGACGAATCACAATACCTAAGACAAAAGATGTCTCTCCAAGATCTTTCATATAAAAAGTCTTAGAGAGTAATTGTTTAGTCTCATAAATCATCCTCATGTCATTACTAGCCAACAAAATATCATCAACATAAAGAATAAGAAATATAAATTTACTCCTACTGATCTTATGATAAATGTATTGATCTATCATGTTATCTGTAAAATCAAGTAAAGTGACTACCTCAACAAATTTGAGATACCATTGATGAAAAACTTGTTTGAGACCATAAATAGATTTCTTCAGTTTACAAACTAAGTGTTCTTTACCATTTTCTTTAAAACCCTTGGGTTGCACCATGTAAACTTTCTCACCCAAATTACCATTTAAGAATGTTGTCTTGACATCCATTTGATGCAACTTTAAATCAAAATGAGCAACTAAGGCTATAATTATTCCAAAGGAATCTTTAGAGGAAACAGGGGGAAAAAGTCTCATTACAATCAACACCTTCACGTTGTGTAAATCATTTAGCAACCAATCTGACTTTAAATTTCTCAACCTTTCCTTTAGAATCCTTATTGGTTTTGAATACCCATTTACAACCTATGGGTTTATTATTAAAAGGAAGTTCCACTAGTTTTCAAACTCTGTTATGGCTCATTGATGTCATCTCATCTTTCATAGCATCAATCCACAAATCATAATAAATACTATTAACCACCTCATCATAAGATACAAGATCAAAATCATGACTTGTATTATAATCACTTTCACTAACATAAACCTCATAATCATCTAGAATTATCGACCTTCTCGCCCTAATAAACCTTCTAACAGGTAATGATTCAACTACAATAGGCTACGGAGGATTCTTAATAGGAGGAGGAAGATCATATGCACCATTACCATCACCACCTACATAAACATGAACCCTTATAATCCTTTCATGAGATAAAGGTAAAAGGAATGGTTGCAATTTCACTTTGTACACCATGAATTGACGATTGACAAATGTCTAGATCAACAACATTCATCTCAAAAAAACTTCACAGTCATAGACTCTACAATTCTTGTGCCACGTGTAGGACAATAAAACTTGTATCCTTTAGAATGAGTTGGCTACCCAATAAAGTAACAACGGGTAGTTATAGGGTCAGTCTTTTTCTCATTTGGATTATATATTTTAACCTCAGCAGGATAACCCCAGACATGAAAATGGTTCAAACTAGGTTTTTTACCAGTTCACAATTCAAAAGGTGTTTTAGGTACAGATTTGATAAGGACACGGTTCAAAATATAAAAGACAATTTTAATAGCATCACCCCATAAGAATTCAGGTAAGTTAGACATATTCATCATGTTCCTTATCATATCCTTCAAAGTATGATTGCACCTTTCAGCAATACCATTTTGTTCAGAACCACCAGACATGGTATATTGGGCAACTATTCCACATTCTTGCAAATATTTAGCAAACTCTCTCATATGTTGATCAGTCTCATTATATTTGCCATAATATTCACCCCCACGATCAGACCTCATAATTTTAATGACTTTTCCTAATTGTTTCTCAACCTCAGTTTTGAAAATTTTGAACATCTCAATAGCATCTAATTTCTCTTTTATCAAGTATAAATAGCCATAATGAGAAAAACCATCAATGAAGGTAATGAAATATTTATTGCCACAAATAGTAAGTGAATGGAGTCCACTAATATCAGTATAAATAATCTCTAAAAGATCTGAACTTCTAACAATACCTTTCTTTTTAATCTTAGTCAATTTGTCATTTATGTAGTCCACACAAACATTTAGATCTTTAAAATCAATAGAAGGAAGAATGTCATTTTTTACTAGTCTTCCAATTAAATGTCATTTTTTACTAGTCTTCCAATTCTTTCTCTAAATATATGACCTAAATGTTTGTGCCATAATGAAAATGATTTTTCTTGAATTAAGGATCGTTTGGTCACAACAAGGACCACAATCATCAGCATCATCCAAACGCAATCTATATAAATTATTAAACAAAATACATTCACTGATCAATTTAGAATATGAAAACATATTAGCTCTTTCATTATCAATAGCAAAATGATATCCAATTTTATCCAAAACAAAAATAGAAACTAAATTTCTCCTAAAAGATGAAACATAAAAGGTGTTCTCCAAAACTAGACAAAATCCATATTCTAATATTAACCTAACTATTCCTACTTGCTTGACATCTATCTCTAAATTATTTTCAGTTTTAAGCTTGGACTCCCTTTCACTTGGCTTTCAATTTGCTTATGAACCCCTACAAGGTAATGGCAACCTGAACAGTTGCACCACTATCAAGCCACCAAAAGTTTGGTGGTATATCAACCATATAAGATTCAAAGCAAATATAAGCCAAAGGAATACCTTCTTCTTCTTCTTCTTCTTCTTTCTTCTTTAGCTAAACTATGAATTAATGGCAATCTTTTCTCTTATGACCTTCTTTATGACAAAAGAAACATTTCACTTTACTTTTGTGGACAATTCCAAAATCTCCTTCTTTTTTGGTCTGACTCCTACCATGCCATTTAAAATTTTGATTCCTTTTAAGAGCATAATTGTCACACCCCATTTAATAATCATTTAAATTTCTCTTTAAGTCTATCCATTTTCATTTAAAAGACCTGATTAAATTTTTTTTTTTCATTATGTCTCTTGTTCACCACTTAGTAATTATTTACAACAAAACATACATGAATAATCAAACTAAAATATTAACTGACTACATACTGGCTCAACCTCTATTACATTGCTAGACAGCGACTTTGAAAAGTATACTGGATACAATCTTTAGTCTACTCTTCCTGAAATAAGATTTCATACAAAAGAGTGAGTTTGCATACTTAGTAAGGAAATGCATAATGATATTTCAATCTCAAATAACGTAACAATATTTAAACATAAATAACTCATCATCATATCCATGTACGAAATAAAAAGTTTTTCCTCTTAAATGCCACATAGGCTATTAAAGGTTATTGCCACAC
>CATIWR010270423.1:0-56463 GCA_949677035.1 Omphalea diandra | reverse complement strand
TGTTGTGTTAGAATTTATTGACACAAATCATCAACTTGCAGATATTTTCACTAAACCTCTAAATGAAGAAAGGATGAACTTCATTAAGAGAGAATTGGGAATGCTTGATGGAAGTTCCCTAAAGTTAAAATTTTTGTTCTTATGTGTGATATTGCTGTGTATTGATATTTGTTGATTTGTGATATTTATGGTTGATATAGTAAAGTGGATCACAATTTTTTCAAAATTCTACTATTTTTCATTGTTGACTCATAATTTGCGGTCTCTATCCTTGATTCACCATCACAAATTATAAGTTAATTTCACCCAGCTGTCAAACATCAATTCGCGGTAGTGACATTTCCACTCCACCGCGAATTTTGGTTAGATTTTCAAATTTTTGACCATTGAGGTGCATATTCCTGAGGAAAATTTGTTCGTTACTCACATTTTCTGGAATTTACGGTCGCCACTCATGGATTCGCAGACACGAATTAGAGTAATCGCTTAGACAATTAAATGATTTGACTGTCAACCATTTCCAACTCTTCATCTAATCCATTTCTAGCCATTTATAGCCATTTTTACACCCCTTCAAACGCTATAAATACACTATTCAATAGTGACATTTTCACTACTATTCCAAACATCTTCACTCTCTTAAATCTATCTAAAATTCTCTCAAACTCTCTTCCTCTCTTACTATGGCTCTAACGATTCCCTAAAGCAGACAAAGGCAAGGTAGTGGCTCAGCCCTCTGCACCCCCTGCCCTCCAATCTCATGAAGGCAGTTACTAAGGAAGAAAAAGATAGGTACAAAGCCAACTCCTCTAAGATCATTCTCCCAAACAAGATACCCTTAACTTTTATGTTGGAAACCTTAAGTATCAATGCAGAAATATGAGTTTTCTTCTCTAATTTAGGCTAGAACGAGTTCATCTTTTGAGATGAACAAGGTTACGAAGAGGTTGTGCGAGAGTTTATGTGTACTGTCCAATTGAGTCGAAAAGCCGATTTAAGTGCAGGGCAATACGGGTTTGTGTTCCGGGCCTTTGACGACCCTTTTTACATTACTTTCGACCAATTATCCTCTCTCTTTAATTTACAAGTCAGAGAAAACATTCCTTTTATAATTTTTGCACTTGATGCTATCTATTCCAAGTTTTGGTTGAAAATCTCCATAGAAACCAAACACGACCCCTGCTTTTCTTTGTCTAAACACATCAAATCCCTACCCCTTTGGATACTCCATCGTATCATCACCTTTTCTGTAAATGAAAGAGGTGATGGTAATGAGAAAGTGTCCCAAAAAGACTTGGCATTCCTTTTCTGCCTTGTCAAAAATAAACCAATCCAAACTGGCTGGTACTTTGTGGATTAATTGATTCTCATGAGTACCAAACCCAAGAGCCAAGTTTTGCTGCCTTCACACATTACTGCCATATGCCGTTTTATTAGAGCCCTTGATGAGAAAAAGAAAAATTTCTCACTAAGAAACTTATACATTCACAAAACTTCCTAGATCTCACCTACCTTATAAACGCCAAGGGTATTCATCCGGACACCTATGTGTATACCCTTGGTGCAGTAAGAGCAAAAAAGATGGAAACCTCACAAGCTTCAAAAATGAAGAGGCTCCACAATGAAGAAGGCACAATTCAAGTCCCTCCTCCTTAACTAAAACCTAAGACCAAGTTGTCTCTTGCCACTATTGATCGAAAACTCGACAAGATGATGAAAATGATGAAACGAAGATTCCTATTTCTCACACATCTTCATAGTGATATGATGGATCTTCAAGAGAAGTTAGAGGTTCTTTCTTGTCATCTTTCAGGCTACACCAAATTTAAAGATACACAAGATGGGGATGGCAATGAAGATGAAGTTGAGGATAGGGATGAAGTAGAAAGAGCCACACATGAGAAAGAGGAAACATCTTCTAGAGATGATGATGATTCTCCTACTCTCTAAATTAGGGATCCTTTGTATTTTCTTGTTTCATTATGTTTTTCTTTAACAATATTGTGATCCCACAGTTATATATATAAAAAGTTATTTTTTTTGCAATTTATTGTCTTATGTGATTGATGAATTTTATCTTTTTGTTTTGCATTCTCTTTTTGCTCCTTATGTATACTTATGCTTGTTTTCATTTCCTTCTTATGTCCTCTTTTTGATCTTGCCAAACGGGAAGAGATAGTAAGAATTTAAGTTTAAAGGGAAGAAAATAATAACTTGAAAATTATAGCATAAGTTAAGGGGAAGCTTCATACCTTAATATTTAAGATTTTTATGATTGAATGTCATACTTAAGAAATTTTTACCTTAAGCATTATTCGTTGAAATTTTACCCTAACTTCACTCCAACTTACTATTTCTGCATTATTTTCCCTTTGGATCAATCAAAGTTATCAAAATAAAAAAGGAGGAGATTATTCGACTAGTATAGTTAATCCTAAGTCTTAAACCTCTTTTGATCTTGACAAAGGACATTGATCAGTTTTAATATTTCAATTAAGTGTTGCTTTGTAGTTTTTAGATAGTCTCTAAACTTTAAGTTGGATGAAGCTCAAAATCTCTAAAGAAAGCATAGTGCCTCCTAATTCGCAACCGCAACTTCATAAATCGTGACCACGAACTAGACCAATATAGGTTGATAAATTGGACAGACGAATTTGTGCACCACTTCTCTACCACGACCAATTCAAAGAAAGGAAAGCCAAAGTCACAGACGAATTCACGGTGTGTGTCACGCCTCAGTCGCGACCATAAATTTCAAAGTAACTCAAGAGGGAATCAAGTCCACAACCATAACTTGACAAGTGTCCTAGGTGACCGTTGGAATGACAACTTGTAGGTAGCGACCGCGAATCCTGAAGAAGAAGATGAGATGAATTCGCATCCTTAGTCGAGACCTGTATAAGGAAAATTGCGACTGCTACTTTTGTGAGTAGGTGAAAGGCAATGACTATATTTTCTTGGTGAACCAGTGGGAAGATGACACTTGGACTAGCTGTTAGACTTAAACGGGGATTTTAGTCATAATTTTTAGCTCTCGTATGGAAAATTGGAAAATCATGATTGTGAAAAAGTAGTAGCGACCATGAATGAAGCCTGACAAGCATTTAATGCAAAAATCTATCTAGCATACTTTGGAGATTTGCTACCTGTTTTATTGCAACGTCTCTTTGGTAGGTAGAGGCTATAAATACCTCACTAAATAAAAGTAAATGCAAGAGACTTCATTAATTTGTAACCCAAACTCTTGCAATTTTGCTACTCAATCTTTTCTCTTCTTTAGGTGATTATTAAGTGTAAGCATAAACACCATTTGTAAAGGTTGTAGTGTGAGCCTGTAAAAACACTAAAAGAGGTTATTGTGTAGGCCTTAAAAACACAAGTGTAAAGGTTATTGTGTGAGCCTTAAAAACACAAGTGTAAAAGTTTGGTGTGAGCTTAAAAACACCATTGGAAGATAGTGGAATACCCAATTGCTGAGAATTAGGGAATGGACGTAGGGTCGATTATACCCAAACCACTATAAAAATCTTGTGTCTCCATTATACTCATTTTCTTTCTTACCTTCTTGTTTTAAATTTTATGCACCAATTCAACCTCTCCCCCTCCCCTCATTTTCTTGGTGCCTGGGGCCAACACCTATTGAGGAACTCGTAATGCCTGTTGGAAACTCCTTCATTGCCTATTGAAAAGGGGTAACACCTATTTTGAGCTTTCAAAGCTTTAGCTTAATCCTAGGCACGGTTCCAATGTCTGTTATGAATATGAAATTTCTGTTGTGAGGGGAAGATCAACACCTATTGCAAAAATAAAATGTTTGTTGTAAGGTTTAATATGCATAGCTATGTTTGACCAATTGTCTAATGCCCCAATGCCTATTGGTAAATTTTCAATGCCTATTGAATTGTCCAACACCCTGGTAAGGTCTAGAATGTATAGCTCTTATCATTCAAATTGTTCAACACCCGTTGTGAGTTGTCTAATGCCTATTGAATGTTCACAATACTCGTTGAATGTGTATAACTACACCTCTTATACAAAAAATATTTGAGGTCACATATTCTCTAAGCATTCGTACCATTCTCTCCCTATATTCTCTCTCTAAAGGATACACAAATACTAAAATACAAACATTAGTACTTCTCTTGATTTTGTTATCATTCAAAACACATCATTTAAAGTAGACAAGTAATGCCAATTCCTTAAGGTCATATGTTCTTTTAAAATTTTCTCCTTGACATAACATTCTCCCTATTTTTGAATGAACATAAAACCAAGAAGCTCTTATACCAAAAATACAAAACTTAAAACACAGAGGATACCAAATGTTACAACACAAAAATAAAAATGATGCTTACAAGGCTAGATATCACATATGCCACATAGGATACCAATTATTGGATGATAAACACATACTAAATGTTATCGTACCAAAGGAGTTCAAACAAATGTATCCAATCAAAGAAGTGATACAAAAAAAAAACCCCAATTTAAGCATTCAATCATTTAATTAAAGTATTTATAAAAAATTCTACCTGTTTTTGTCATCATGACAAAGAGATATACTACGTATTCTCCCTCTTTTGTCAAAAGAAAAAAAAAGATACTCCCCTAAAAAAATTTAGACCAACTTACTCAAAAACAAAACAAACACCTAAAATACAAAACACTTAATGAAAGAAAACTCTCTCTATCTATACATTTTCTTCTAGCAAATCTCCCAAGATATTCAAATAATAATTCAGTTAACATACTTGGGGGTACAAGTTCTCTTCACATGTTGAGAAAAACAAGAGAGGAAGAACAACTACTAGAGTTCATAATTCAAACTCTTCCTTAACACAACATTGACAAACAACAAGGAGGATAAAGATATAATAGATATTATGATTTCCCAAAAATAAAAATGTCCTTTTCAAATTTTATAGCTCCATTGACCATTTATTTCTTTATTTTGAATAAAGGGTGAGGAGCTTCAAAACCTACAAAATTATACTTTCTTTAGTACCCATTTTCTCTTGAGTCCTTGTATGTTAACAACAAAAATGTGTTCATCTCTCAATCTAGCATAGCAATAGTACGCTTTATGGCTAAATTTTCCACAATAAAAGCATTGCCAAATGAATGCACTTCTAAGCTCATTTATAGAGCAAGTGTGAGGTAGCTTCCTAAAGGATTAATGCATAACATGAGAAGGAACTATTGCATTTTTTCCATACTTGGTTCCATAAATAAAGGCATGATTTATCTTTGGCCTATGAGAGTATGATGGAGAGTAGTTATGATCATGCATATGAGTCTTTGATGAAGACGAAGGATTTCTAGCTTTGGCTGAAGCTTTCACAAACTTTGGCTTTGAAGAGGAAGGATTAAAATGATCAAAGCCTAAGCCAGTCTATCACTTGAAGACTTTTGAAAGCCTAAAAGCAAATCAAGTTTTTCTTTTCCTTATGTAAAAGAGGCAAGTGAATCCTTCAAAGTTGAGATCTCTTTCTAGAGACTCTCATTTTGAGAAGACAAAATTTTATAAAAATTTCTTTTCTTGATTCAAAGCCTCATTTTCCTTTTGTAATAACTCAAAACTTGTATTAAGTTCTACCAATTCAGTTTTTAAAATTTTATTTCTTTTAGAACTTTTATCGAGATCATTATTGGTGGATTTTAGGGTCTCAATAAGATTTTCAATAGTAAACATGACTTCTAGCTCTTAGTCATCCTCATTAAAATCGCTATCAAAAGAGCTAGAACGTACTTATTTTGAAAATTTATCCTCAAAGGCCATAAGGCAGAGAATTTTTCTTTTTCTTCTTTTTGCCCTTAGCTCTTTTTCATCCTTACTTGGTTCAGATGCATTAGAGTCATCTTAAGTAGCTTTAAAGGCTTTCTTCTTCTTCTTATCCTTTTTTATAACTTTGGCTTTTGGGCAATTTATTTTCACATGACTAAGCCTTCCACATCCATAGCATTCAATTTGCTCAAGCTTACTTTTACACTTCATCTTTAGTATCATTCTAAATTTATTTGTTAGGAGGGTTATCTACTCTTCATCCAGCTCTTCATCATCATTTAAGCTAAGACATTTGGAGGTAGCTTTGAGAGCTATTCCAATCATCTTCTTATTTACATCCTTAGATGTGGGTGAAGGTTATCTTTTCAAGCTCATCTCATAGTCAATGAGATTTTCTAGTAGTTCTTCAAGTGGCATGGTCTTTAAGTATTTTGATTCCTTGAGTGAGGTGACCTTGCCAAGCCACTCCTTAGGTAGACACCTCAAAACTTTCTTCACAAGTTCCTCATTGGTGAAGGTTTTCCCTAGAGCCTTCATTTCTCCAACAATCTCAATGAACCGATCATACATTCTTGAGATTATTTAATCAAGCTTCATGAGGAAGGTTTCATAAATAAGGGTCTCTATTTTGTTTTCTTTGACCATATTTGTTCCCTTTTGTGTGATCTCTAAGCCTTCCTAGATTTTCTTGGCAGTTGACTTCATGCTCACTTTTGCTTAGGGCACAAAAGAGCATGTTGATGGCCTAGTCATTGAAAACATCCTTGCCAAAATGATGGAGGCATGCAAAGACTGGTTAGAGAAATTACCTTTTGCTTTATAGGGGTATTAAACTATGATAAGGATATCGACCGAGATGACACCATACTCTTTGGTATATGGGATGGAGGCAATGTTGTTGCTTAAGCTAGAAGTGAAGTACTTACAGGTCTTAGTTGAGTTTGGCATTCCTGAGTACTAATGGATGATGAGTAGACTTAAGCAATTGACTATGTTGGATGAGAAGAGACTGAAGGCTTTATGTCACATCTTCTTGTATCAAGCCAAAATGGCTTGTGCATTTAACAAGAAGATTAAACCAAGCATGATAAGGGTTGGTGATATGATACTAATGGCAATCTGGCTGCAGAGTTAGGATCCTCGAGGAAAGTTCAAGCCAAATTGGGAAGGCCCCTATATGGTCAAACAAATATACTCAGGTGTCATGGTGAAATTGGCAAATATGGATGGGAATGAGTTCACTGAGCCAATGAACTTAGATTGATTGAAGAAATATTTCGTGTAAAGTGTGAGAAAAGTAAGATAGCCCACTAAGTCAAAAACCCGAAAGGGCGGCTTAGGCAAAAATTAAGGCCTAAACAAATAATAAGAAAGAAAGGAAAAGAAGAAATGAACAAAGAGAAAAAAAAATAAAGAAGCTCGCTAAGTTGAAAACCCGAAAGAGCGGCTTAGGCAAAAGTTAGAGTACAAAAAATGCATGGAATAAATAGAGTAAAAGTCAAGTGAGTTAGACTGACTACTAAGAGACTATTGATAAGGATAGTTAGGTAGTAAGGAAAAAGACCAGGGTGAATGAGCAATGAAACCATTAAGATAAAGGCATTAAGCAAGATAATTGGATGATCTAGTGTGTCAATATTAAAAGCAGGAATTATGCACTTAATTAATATGTAACATGCAAAATGTAAATGATTCTTACTAAGTATAATACTAAATGGAAATACATTTACTTAATGAAAATAAGTGAGTCAAACATGCTTTCGAACTAGAAGTAAACTTAAAATAGTTTTTTTTTTTAAAAAAAAAGATCACTATTTACTATTTCTTAATATGCTACCTATAGATCTAAAAGTCATGTAACCATGTCGTGGAGTTTGTATCATCATCAGGTTATAGATCTTAGCTAGTGTAAAATTCATAGATATGATGATTGGTCCACGTAATCTTAACCTTATCCAAAAAGCACTCCATAAAATGAAGGAAGGAACTGTGCCTCAAACTAAGGTGTTGAATTGGTGGTGCATGCGAGCTAGGTCATAAAATGTGTCTGAAGCCTAGGCAGGAAGGATAATGCAATCCTTCTAAGTTCTCAATGTAACATGCAATAGGTTCCACCATGGAAAACTCCAAGGACGTTGATGGCAGTGATGTAATACGTCCACTTAGCCCATTTGGCTTTAGTAGTAGCTGGCCTCGATAGATGATCATTTGAATGGTGCTGTAAATAGTAATCTTTGCATCCATAATTGAGGCAGCCAATAATCCCAGTCTCTCTTATTGGCATATCTAAAAGAATGAAAAAGGAAAAGGAAAATAAAAATAAAAAATTAATATATATGTTTGTTAGGTTGAAAATCCAAAAGGACAGTTGTTAGGTTGAAAATCCAAAAGGATAGTTTGAGCAAAAGTGAGCGGCCTACTAGGTTGAAAACCCGCTAGGGTGGTCTAAGCAAAATTTAGGGCAATAAAAATAAATGAAAAGAAAAAAAATAAAAAAAGATGGAAGAAGAAAGAAAGAACATGCAAGAGAGGTTACTACTAGAAGAGCTTTTACCTAGAGTAGTAGCGAGCTCCCCATAAAAGAATCACTAACACCAAGGGCCCTTGTTAAGTCTCATGATGGTCTTGCCCAAGATTATGGGAACAGGAGTCCTCCTTGACTCATCTCCCTCCAAAAGTGGTAAAATCTATATATCTATCTCTCTATCCTTACTCTATTGTAACCACTCACCTCTTAGGATAGTTGTGACTATACAAGCTTAAACCGACCGAGCATGGCCTCTAAAAGGGAAAAAAGTGATGAAAGGAGCCATGAAAATCTTCTCCTCACTCAATGCGTACTTGGTATCTCTTCATGCCGTGAATCAAACAACTCTGTCGTCTTTCGGACATACAAATAATCTAGCTGAGGTAAATAAATCCAATATGTAGCCATGATATAACAGTCGAGAGTGGTGCCAGACTGCTTTAGTAGAGGGCAAATCTCTATATCCTTGAATGGAAAGTATGACTACTGGAATCCCATAAATCACAAGTAGCTCACAAAAAGTGTGTTAAGGTAGACAAAAGGAAGGTAACGAAGTTCAGAAAGGCATGTCCATGGTAAGTTAAGCCAAATCTAGGATGGGAGGGACCTCAAAAAGGTTCTTGTCATGGTTTATGAACTAAAAGTAGTAAATAAGTTTATAGTTAGGCCTACAAAGTTAACCCTCTTGGCTAGGTCTGTGCAACCTTCTAATTACGTTATACAGACCTTAGCTTAGGTTGTACAACCTTTACTTCCTACGACTAGTCATGCATCCCCTTCTTCATGTAATTGGAATTTATTTTACAAAGCACATCTATAAAAAGTATGGTAACGCATATTTAGAGATGTACAACTAGAGGCAAAGAATCACTTCTCTATACTGGTAAGTCAAAATGTCAAAGTTTGATCAAAAGTGGAGATAATGTTACCTTAGTTTATCCTACAATGTCCTAAGCAAGTATCCAAAAGTGGGGCTTTCAAGTCACCTAACAAACAATACAATGGTGTAAAATAATAACTAAATGTTCTGTATCGAAGGTGAAAAAGAAAAATGTCCTAAATAGCCAAGTAGGGAAAAAGGGACTCTAGGGCTTAGCTATCCCTGGTCCTAGAAAGGGTCACCTCAGAATCCTCGACCTTGCCATCCATTGTGATAAATATGTGCTTTGTAGCCACCTGAGTCAAGGTGTCGATCTCTACCTTTGCTTCTACAAGACGTTGATCCCTCTCTCTAATCTCATGGTTCTGGTACTAGATCATCTGTTGCAATAAACATAAGGATTAGGATAAGTAAGGCATAAAAAACATAAGACACAAGTCATAAAATATGTATACATACATTATTTTGTTTTCTCTTACTAACCTATAAAGAATGCAATTGTTGTGTCATGACCCTCTTCAGGGTGGAGATTAGGTCGACCATTGCCCCAGCCTAGACATGAGAAATCTACAAAGAGGGAGAGAAAAGCATTCTTAGAAACATAATTTGTTATGAAATCAAGACCAAAGAGCTCAAAGAGTACTTACATGGGTGATCTTGGCTGGCTCGAATGTACAGACATACCAAATGATTTGTAGTTATATCATGGATCTAATCTGTGAAGCCACGTAAGACTCCACTAGATTATCGACTCCACTAGATTATCCACATAGAAGTCAAGTCGTCTATCATTACGGGCTCTGTATCACTTGACAAAGATTTGCAGGCCTATTTGTGACCCTATGCAGCAGTAACGCCAAATCCAAAAGTAGGAGCCATAGGTCTCCATGCCGCTTGAGCAGCTTGTATGTTACAGAATGACCCTATTGTCTGACTTACAATACGAGAAGGCCCTAATAGTCGCATTTGACGGAGGAAGGCTCTCTACAAGTGTCTCTACAATCAAGGACCTGTAGGGAGTATTGGCAAAAGATAGTTGCTCCCCAAGCACAAAGTGTAACACTACAGCAAGCTCTGCACCTTCAAGGTCCCTTACCCAAAATAAGCTTGTAGTTAAATGCTATGGGACAAGTTGCTCTTTTAAGCTCTTGTGCTAGTGAAAAATGAGCTTTCTAAGGTATCACTTCTGAATGGATGGCCTCGCCATCTGATGATGACTAAAGGAAATCATCTCATCCTCTGCCACGTCCAATGGCCATGTCTGCATAGGACCCCTCCAGGACACTATATGTTTATAACTAAACGGTGAGAATAAATGATTATAGCTTATATAATTGTATTTATATAAGAAGAGTACCTGGTCTAAGGTGTTTGTGTTTAGACGGGTATGCCTAGTGAAAATAGAGGACTCATTATCGAATATAATGCTTTATCAGACAAAATAAGAGTAGTCGCCCTTCGTATCATTTATAGGGTCTAGCCCCTCCAACAGGCCACGCTTAACACCCTATGCTAAACAAATAGAAATGGAAAATTCCAAAAACAATTAAAACATGACTAAAGCATAAAAATGGAGTCCGAAAATATTTATGATGAGCACCCTCTAAGCACCGCGCATACATCCCTTGCCCTTTGAGCACTGGTTAAGGTAATGTAGAGGTACAACATCGTAGATCCCTAGTCAAAATGGTGCAACAAGCTTAGATCCTCTAGCATGGGCACCAAACAAAGCTCAATGACATTAGAAGCACTCAAAAAGATGGTACCGGATAGGGCGTACAGGAGGAAGCAATGTGCATGCTGATCAACCACTTTAGCTAGACTATCGTTAATGACCCTAGGTAACCTAACTCGAATGCTCAACCTCTCCATAATCCTACTCCCTTTGAGTTGGGGAACACTACAAGGACTCTCATCAAATAGTCCATCTAAAGTATAAGAGTGTGCATGCCAGAGTTAGTAGGCAAAGGAATACTCATAAACTGTAACCCATTTAAGAAAGCAAAGACCCCGAAAGTGATCATGACCTCAGCATCCAAAGGCAGATAGAAGGTGTGAGTTATATCCTTCCATTGCTCCAGTAATACATGTGTCATCGATGAGGGGATCCTCGGTACCTCTTCTAGCAGTAGCGTAAAAAGGTCTATATTTTAGTCCCTTCAAGACAATCTAGGACTCTAGGGTGTAGAGTACAAGCCATTCCCTGGTATGTCATATAGCGCCACCTCCTTTCTGGATGGCAACGATGCTCTGCAAAATAAGAGAGTCAATGAATGATCAAGTGTACAAGCATACGTATATTTTCGCACAATTATCAAAGTTTGAAGATAAAAGGGCAGTAAATCTTTGTCGCTAAAGGTTATTTGCGAGTTTCGAGAAAAATTATGATATTAATTTTCTTAAAACAAATCCAACATTTAGAGACAAATTCGCAAGATTGGCAAATTCGTAGAAATAATGAATTATTTATCTAGGTATGTACCCTATTTGCCCATGAATCATTCTATAAATTAATTTTGGTTTTTCTTCATGTAGGTTGTAGAATAAAGCCTAAGGTATGCAAATTGAGGCAACTAACCAGGCCAATAAGCATAACGTAAATTTCACCAAAAATAAAGGGTAAGTATCCAAAAAATTACCTTTGAAGATTTTATAAGCTAACTTATTATTTGCAGGCCAAAAGTAAGTTCTAGGATAGTGCCTAAAATCTACAAATGGTAGGGTGCATGGAAAATAAAATAAATTAAAAGGAGAAAAAAGCACCTAGCACTCCCAAGGTGGCTCCTACGAGATGACAAAAAATTTATAGACTATTGATGTGTCATCTTATAGAGAAAAGTCAACCAAAATCATCTTTACTATCGCACCCTTCAATGGGCTCACCCGTGTAGATTCCTACCGGGATCGCAACTACTTTAAGTTATCTAGGGAGGGATGTCCTCATCCAAAAGCTCTTCCTGTATATCAAACATCTCATTATCATGAAACCTATCCATATCAATCACATGAGAAGCTAAGGGAGCCTAAGAACTAAATTTGAAGCTTTGAAAGAAGAAAAGAAGAGAGAGAATAGGAATAACACAAATGAGGCAAGTCGTTATCGAAGGGTTTATATAGTGGCATGGGGTTGCACAGTCCACAAAGATTATCTAGCTTAGGGCAAGCTGTATAGGTCTGACAAGCCTAACAGGTTAAGATGGGCCTTAACATCCTAACTCCCCAATTTGACTCTTCATAACCCATCCAACACAAAATTATCAAACTACCCTTATCTTCCTAAATAGCCCAAGATTAATAAAATACCGCTAGCCTTCCCTCAAGCCCAAATGAACCTAAGATTACCAAAATACCCCTATCTCCCCAAAGAACTCAAGAGCATCAAATTTACCAGAATACCCTCAATGATAAATTTGCCCCTTCGAGGCCTCATTAATATTTCAAAAAGGAACTATTTTCTCTCAAGAAGCATTTCCTATAGCATCTGAGCCCAAGCCAATTCCCTTGAGAAAAGAACAAACCCCCAATATAACTATAAGAGTTATAGGGATATGGATTCAATTTTACAAATGCTAGAAGGACTTAGATGACATAAGAACCACTAAAGGGCCATCCCTGAGACAAAATCATCAGTTAGAAAGACTGAAGCACCCACAAATAAATGTAAGTGCACCAGTAATGTAAGAGGCTAATTATCTGATAGCAAACTCTAGTACTTGCTAGAATGCTACTAGAAGGTGAAATTTAAACTTGGTACTTGTTAGAAGGCTATTAATAAGCGTAGTACTTGCTAGAGTGCTATTGGAAGGTGAGGTTTAACCTCAGTACATATTAGAGGGTTGCCAAGAAGCTTATTACTTGTTAGAGGGTTGTTAAGGAGATTAACTCCAGTATTTGCTAGAAGGCTACTAAGGAGATTAACTGTAGTACTTGCTAGAGGGGTGTTGGAAGGTGAGATTTAACCTTGGTACCTGCTAGAGGGTTGCTAAGAAGCTTAGTACTTGCTACAGGGCTACTGAGGAGATAAACTATAGTACTTGCCAGAGGGCTATTAGAAGGGGAAATTTAACCTTGGCACTTTCTAGAGGGTTGCCAAGAAGCTTAGTATTTACTAGAGGGCTACTAAGGAGATCAACTCCAATACTTGATAGAAGATTGCTGGAAGGGGAAATTTAACCTTGGTACTTATTAGAGGGCTACTAAGAAGCTTAGTACTTGCTAAAGGGTTGTTAACGAGATCAACTCTAGTACTTGCTAGAGGGCAACTGAAAGGAGAAATTTAACCTTGGTAATTACTAGAGGGCTACCAAAAAGCTTAGTACTTGTTTGAGAAGTTGTTAAGAAAATTGCATCCTCTCATATACTTTATTTGGTGTTCAAGTTTAAAACTAATGCTTTATTATGTTTTATCCAATAGTCAATTCTCAAATATAATTTCCCAAGCCCCATAAAGTAGGGGGCAAACTGTTGGCACTAGATTCTAGACCTCTGGATGCAAAGCCCAATAATAAAAATGACTTAACCTATTTCATAGAATGCAAAGGGAATTACTAAAGGAAGAGGTGAAAACCCCTAGGAAACCTTGGAAAAATCTGAGACCAAACCTAAGACTAAACCTAAGACTGCCTGCTAGGTCTAATAGGCTATCAAACTCATCAAGTAGGTTTATACAGCTCGTGTACCAAGGATGTATAGCCATACATAGGTTTTTACAACCTATCTTAAAACTTAGTCTTCAAAATCTTATGACACCGGTCCCTCGTTAAACCCTAGGGTTGTATAGCCCTAAAAGGTAGATGTACAACCATTTCTTGTATATACAGCCCACATGCAACTAATTCAAAAACATTTAGCTCCCTTTCTATAATTTGATACATCTATGGTGCATTCAAAACTATTTTTGACACTATGCACTCACCTAACACCTATAAATACTCCATATTATGAAGAAAGTGGGAGAGGCTTGGAAACCTTAAGGTTATTCTACTAAAATCCCTTCTCAAAACACAGTTGACTTAGAAACCCTAAACCCTAACCCATTCCCATCACTTCTAAGGTAGAGCTAGGCCTAAACTCTTCACTTTTGTACATTCCCCAAGCAATATTATTGAATATTGAATACCTTGTGGGCCTCTAAGAGCACAAAAACACACAAAGGCATCGAAGGTCTCCCATTTCCCTCCTTTCTTCTTCTATTTCTTCTTTCTTTCTCTATTTTTAAATACCTACTATTTGGGGGTTGTACAACATTTTTATAGGTTGTATTGCCCACTTCTCTAGGCTGTACAATTCACTTTTCTAAGATCTACAGCCCCAATAATGGGTTGTACAACATTAATTATAAATGCTATACAACCCTAGTTTCTTGGGCACAAATTTATGAACCCTTTTTCTTCTCATTAAAATTTCTTTTATTAAAGGCATTCTCTTATGTTTTTTTTATTACTATAGGGAAAGAATAGGATAAGGTTAGATAGCCAATGACCTCTATTTACTTTAAAATGTAATTTTGATAAGTTTGTTATGGTTTTCATGGTTCTATCCTTTTTAATGTTCATAATTTCTAATGTGGGTCAAATGATGGTTTCCAATTATGTTAGGATCATTTTAGGACAGTGACCAAGTAAGGGACTTATGGTTCCAAGGATCATAATAACTCTTCCTATATTTGTTTGAATACTAAAATCATGTGAATACTATTTTAGCCCTTAATCTTCATGATTCTTGTGTTGTATGCTAACCTTGGATGGTTAGTGGTATATATGGATGCCATGCTCTTTAGAGGGCGACATGGGATTAGATTCATCAATCCTAGTATCCCGTTTATGATGAGTTTTGCCTTAGGCCATTCAATACTATCTAAATGCCTTGCATTGTGTGTTCATCTCTTTATTTTGTTCATGATTCATGTATTTTCATTTATGTTTTGCATTCTAATTTGTAATGATGAAATATGTTACCATGGACATTTGATGCACTCTTAGGTACCTTGAATTTAGAGGTGTGGTAAGATGGTTATTAAGGACTTTATTTTCTTTTCTTTTACATATTTTTTATCATTTGATTAGTAACTTCTTCTCTTCCATTAGATGTGGGTATCCTTATTATTATTAGACCATGAATGTGGCCTTGATCATCATCTTATATGTTTATGGATGATTTTAGTGTGGATGAATGCATCATAATCTTTATACTATGATAGATGACTCTCACTCCCTCATTTATGTTTGAATAAGGAATAATGGACGATAATACATACTTATCCCTTTTGCCATGATGTATGACCTCTTACCCCTTTGAGTTAATGATTTGAATCATACTTAGTTGTATGATTAGGGGCATGAATTAGATTAATTGATAACTTGCTTAAAATATTAAAAAAGAACCAAAGATGCCCAAAGGTCGGATCATCCCAATATCCGGGCAGTTTGGACGTGCCTAACCTATTCCCTAAGCCGTAATGAATCTTCAAACCCAATCTCTAATGGGGTGAAGATGAAATGGGCCTTCTCACTCAGATTAGGTTTAGATGTTGCCTTCCCTAGATTCTTATCTTGACCAAATTTTGATGGTGACTCCATATTTTTTAGGGATGGTACCAATGTATTATTCTGCATTTAGTCCCCCGATGACAATCATTTTAGACTTTAAGGCTTTAAAGTCACATAAGGTATAAAAGGATCCCTATTGATCCAAATGTGCACACCTTTAGGTAATTACCAATGTAAAGACCCCCATCCTCTTGATATCTCGATGATTAATAAAAGGATGAAGTTGTAAGCAAGATTTCACTCATTCAAACGCAGTTGCAAAATTCGAGGCGCTCAAAGAAAGTCTCCATTATAATTGCAATTTACATAATTGTAATCTATACTATTGCTACTAATAAAACAAATTATTACAACAAAACAAATGACATGCAGGCCATATTTAAAAATTTACAACCCCTAAAAATAGAGAAATTAGAAAGCCAATCACATTAGTCTGAAGCGCCATGCTATGCACCATGCAAAAACACATAAGCAAAACATTCACATATGCTAAACAAATTATGTTAGGATAAGAAGAATCCATTCGGGGTTAAGGGGCAGTGCCTTTGAAAAGTAAATGATTTACTTATTCTTTTGTATGAGTTGCTACTTAAATTCTATTAGTTTTAATTAATTTGATTAACTAAAATGATTAAATAGTTAATCACTGCTTAATACTTAACAAATTCATGATATTTGCCAATTTGTTTAAACATATTATTTTTGTTTAATAATTAAACAATCTACCATGATTATTAAGATAAAAAATAGAATAGCAAATCTTGTTATACTATATTAATTATATTAATAACATATTGTAGGAAACAGTAAACGTGTTAATCAAATTAACACTGTAAAAAATGTTTAATCACATTAAACCCTAAAATACATTAATCAAATCAAGGCATTGTTTTTGTTTTTTGTCTAGATTAACTGAATTACCCTTAAACCAATTCATTTTATATCAAACCTTTAAAATGATTTTCAACAACACATCCATGTTTACATATATAATGCATATACAAAAAAGTATCAATTTTAATTTAATCAAATTTACAAATGGCTCCGGTATGGCTATTTAGTTTTGTATGCAAAACCTACCAAGGATCTTAGCAATTCAATTAAATAAAAAAGAAGGTTAAGAAAACCTACGAATTCAAATAACAAAGGTAGATTTGTTGGAAGGCAAGAAGGGGTTTATACTAGGAATACCTTACCTTGAGCTTAAAGTCAGATCTAGACATTACCAAAGGATGATTGCCCTCTGTAGGTATCCACACAAACAGGGTACCTTTAAAACATATAATGTGTTAGCACTAGGATTTATGTGACTCTTTCCTTAATTTTTTTTGATTAAAAAAGGGAATGTTCTCTCACATTTTCAAAAAAGCCTAAATGCACATATATATCTTAATCATTAAGATATTTATGTCAACTTTGTATCTTAAAAGATACAAAAATATCCTATTCCATTTTAATCTTTAAAATTAAATAGATATCAAAATAATTTAGATAGAATTTCGCTTTGGGCCTATTCTATGTGTGTGACCCTATAGGTTCACGTAATGTTGATAGTGGCCTAAAATCTATTTTGGCTCATAAGTCATATGTGACATCTAACAAGACATTCTGACTATTTAAATTATATGAAGATCAATGATCGAACTTAACCTATTTTACAAATAGTGTTATAATCCTTTTGTCACATTATATCTCAATTGTACATAATACATGGATCATGTCATCCCTATATAGTTTAATTATCTCTCAATCTCCAAATAGATTGATGTAAAATGATATTGATAATCTTTATTAGTTCATCTTCACATGGTTATGTAGTCTCTTCAATTCAACTTATCAAAAGGCCTAGCTATATATTTGTCATAAATATATCAACTGTAAATTCTCTTTTTTACATTTGCAAGTTCAAACTCAAGATAGAAGCAATCAAAAGAGAACTTTCGACCTTAGATGCATTCAGAAGACTACAACATATATAAGTCGTAATTAGCCAAAATTTTGAAATTGTAGAAAACACATCTAAATTTTGAACAACAAAAACACTAAATATTTAAAAATCCAAAATTATGACACTAGTTAATTCGATTTATAGAAAACATTAAAATTAAAGCTCATACAATTCATAATTAGCCAACATTCAAACCACACAAACACACATGATTTTTCCAACTTGTAGAACTTTCTTGGAGAAAAGAAATACTAAATTGCATGCAGAATTATCAAAACCCAGACAATTTCAGTTAAAACATAACTAAGATAAAAGAAAATGTAGAAGAATTGGCCAAAATTAAAATAGATGGTGAAAAGCCAAACTTTTTGATACTCAGGCAAGAGGCAAGGAAACAAGGATAAATTAAATAATAAACCAATATCCATATGGTTAACTAGAATCAGTACTTGAACTTTGACACAAAATATTACTAAATATGATAAAGCACTTAAGAAAACTTACTTCAGATCTTGAAATAAACCCTAAGCATGTGTTTTCTTAAACATGTATTTATGTGTTTGACTTAATATCACATATCCATGATTAGTAAAACATAGTCATCAATCAAAACACATACTACTCTTTATTCATTATTATCCCAACAATAATGACCGACTATGCACAATTTAGAATATAATTCTTCATATCTAAATGTTTTACTATCAAGTCACATGCTAGATGATATTAGGCAGAATTAACTATTCATGGAATTTATAATTTAGTCGTAAACAATATAAAAGAGATATTTAATAAAAATGCAATCATGACATTATTAATAAAATATCCATTATAAGAGCTGGTCTAGGGCATATAACTAACATAAGGAAGGATTGGTCATCTGAACTTCATGTTGCACTTTGGGCATATTAGACGACCTACAAAACTCCAGTGGGCATGTCACCATTTAGGTGGTATTTGGTAAATCATGTCATCTTCTAGTTGAGCTCTAGCACAAAGCATATTTGATAAGTAAGACCTTGAATTTTGATTTGAAGTAAGCAGGACAAAAAGGCTCCTATAACTTGATGAATTAGAAGAACTAAGGTTTAATGCATATGACAATGCCAAGTTGAGTAATGATACATCTAAAAGATGGCATGACGAACATTTAGTGCAAAGGGAGTTCAAGGAGGGACAATTGGTGTTGTTGAACTCCCATTCGAAATTATTTCTAGGAAAACTAAAATCAAGATGGTGAGGCCCTTTTTAAGTTGTCAAGATTTTCCCCCTTGGAGCAATAGAGATAGTAAATCAAAAAGGGGACACATTTAAAGTTAATGGCAATTAACTTAAGCCTTACTTCATTGGAGATTCCATTGATAGATGAGCATCCATTCCCCTTTAATCATATTATTAAAATGGAAGAAGGGGGCCAAGCTAATTACCATAAACTATCACTTTTGGGAGGCAAATTCTTTTAATTTTCATCTCATTTTTAGTGTTTTCTTTATATTTCAATTTTAAATTTGCATTTAATTGTTGTTTTTACTTTCTTGTTTAGCGGTTAAGAAAGGAAGATTGAGCTTAAAGCTAACCCCATCAATCCTTTGAAGACTCAAAGTTCTATTCTCAGCATCTAACTATCTTCCATTATATGAGAAAGGGGAGCATTCCTTTCATCCTTTAACCTTTTATTTTACCTCTCTATGTCATTGAGGACGATGTCATAAATAAGTATAGAGGGGTTTATTAGTGTTATAATTGACATGTTTTAAATTGGATAAAATTTTTTGTATTGTTTATGAGAACATATGTTATGAATAATGTATAAGGCTAAATGAACCAAAATTTTTCATATTTTTGCAACGATATATGGTTTTGCTTGGCTTTGTTTGGTAATTATTATGAGTAACTACAAAAGATAATGCCATTTTTTATGTATGTGAGAAATAAATTTTGAGTTAGTTACTATGCTGTAAAGTGTAACTTATGAATTTAAAATTGTCTGAACTTCAATAAGATGATATTTTGCTTGTATATTGAAGCAAGTAATTTAGCTAGTTATGGATAAATGTAATTGCATGGGCTTAATTGAAATAAAACTTGCCATTATGCTTCGTTAGTAAAAATTGATGAAGTAGTTCTTATCATATATGATTTAGGATTAAAAAATAAAAATAAAAATAAAAGAATATCTACCCTGTTGTTTTTGGTATGCTTAGTAAATAAGGATCTTCATGATCAATGTCAATTTTCATGTAAAATAACAAACTAAAAGCATGAGTATGCAAATTATTTTGAAAGAAGTTGTATGTTGAGTAACCACGTGCATTCATCACAAATGCTTGTATTTAATAACTCTTCAAAAAAGAAAGAAAAAAAAGAACTGAAAGATTATGTCCTTAATGTAGAATGAATTCCAATGATGTCTTATGCTTAAAGCTTATCTTCTCATTATTAACTAGCAATGACAATGGTAATTCAATATATTTTATACTATGATTATGTCTATTGATAATCTAGTTGGAATGATTATCAAGATATGTATGTAAGGTATTGCCTTATTGCTTCTAACTTTCCTTTAATCAATAAGTTTCTTGTTTGATGTAGCAATTTAACTAAAGTTCATTTATTCTAAATAAGTCATTGATTAGTATATCCAATCTGGTGCTTAAGTGATTTCCATTACAAGAAAAGCAAAGTCATATACTTTTGTAAAAGATAACAAGGATTTTGTCTATATGATTCTTTGTTACTTGAGGCCAAGCAACACTTAAGTGTAGAGGAATTTGATAAACTTAATTTATTCATAATATTTCATTAGTTTTAAGCTTACTTTGTTATTTTTTTATGTTTAATTTGATTTTGATGTTAGTTCATGTTATTCTTCATATTTGAATGTTTTATGTTGATTTTTAGGGGTTTGGAGTCATTTATATGCATTTGAAGTTGATTTGGACCAAGCTAGGGCAAGGACGAAACTATAGGAAATAAATTGTAATTGACTAGTGAAAGCTTGAATCTACTATCATGGGCATGACTTTTGAGTTGCAAGCTATGACTTTTTGGTTAAAGTACTATCATGGGTGTGACTTTTGGTCGCGAACTGAGACCATGACGATCACTAGTGTGATTTTTTAGCTAAAATCAGCTTTTTCAAGGCTTTATATAAAGGAAACATAGGGTTTTTAATAGTGGCTAAGCATATAATGAATTTTAAAGAGTTTTGGCCAATTTTTAAGTAAGAAAAACAAGAGGAAAACAACAACTAAGCATCTTTTAAAGGAGAAAAACACAAGAATTCAAATTTCAAGCATGAAGGATTGAAGAATTGAGTGACATAAATTCTCTCTTATCTTTCTTATTTTGAATATGAGTTTTATGGATTCTTTTCATATCTTTTTATTGAACCTCAAAGTTCCAAGTCTTGTTTTGATGATTACAAACAAGTCAAAGAGCTAACATTTGTCCAAGTTATTTGTGTTAGAACTTGTAAGTACATCAACTCTTTAGACTATGATAATTGAATAAGGAACTATGTCTAAAAACTCAAAGTATTAAAGAGTAAAGATTGAGGCAAACTCAGCTTAACAAACTAATTGGTGTTGTATATCTCCATCAAACATTATGGTCTTGGAAATGAGCATTGAGATATCACAATAGGCGTTAGAGAAACACTTTAGCTTGACTATAGCTTTTTGGACCTTTCAACAAGCATTGCCTACATTTTTAAAAGGCATTGGACAACTGTTTAGACATAGTTATGCATATTAAACCATGCAACAAATATTGAGCTTATCCTCACAATAGGTGTTGCACTTTCACAACAGGTGTTAGACAAAGTACCTTAGATTGAGCAAAACTCTCTAAAACTCAAAACAAGTATTGATCCTTCACAACAGGATTGACAAATCTCTCTAGATTATGCCAAAGGCTCTAGACACCCAACAAGACACATTGAATATCTCAATAAGCATTGAATACATTCAACAGGCATTGGAAGTTCACTAATAAACGTTGGACAAAATGCTATAGATTGACCTATGAGCTTTAAACCCCCTCAACAAGGGACATTTATATCTCAACAGGCATTGAAGGTACTATTAATGTGCATTATGAACCCTCAAACAACCATTGAAGTATTTCAGTAGATCTTGCAAAACAAAACACTAAGTTCATAGTCTATAAGAATCAACAACATACATTGATCTTCCTCCAATGGGCATTGAGGTTTAAAAATAAGGACCATTATTTTTATCTAGTGGTCATTGAAGAAAAAGTGAATAAAAAAATGTAAAAGTCAATGGAGGAGCCTTGAATCAACTTCTCTTTAAGAGCTAGTCCTAATGGGCATTTCTATAAAGCCAACAACAATTGAAGGTGTATTTCATTTGACAACCACCTATTTGCATGAAATAAATGATGGTTGATGCCTAGCAACAGGCGTAGAGATTACTCAATGGGCATTGATAGGCTACAGTTGTAATGCGAAGTGACATTTCCTTTTCTAACAACTAATTCTTTGTTCATGGTATAAAAGGATCAGCTCTCAACAAAAATAAATAAAGAACTATTCCATTAAGTGATTATTTTATTATAAAAGTTATTCTCAATCAAAAAGGTGAAGAAAGAGGGATCTATCAATCAAGAGAAGTTCATTATTCAAAGCTTGCAATGGTTAAGTTCAAAACAAAGTTTCAAGAATAAACTTTTCAAAAATTCTCTTTACATTCTCAACCTCATCAAGCTTACCTTTTGAGAATAATTAAAGTGCCTTTCTTGCTTGAGTGAAAGAGTTTTCCTTTTTCTTAAATTGATGCATTTAGTTTAAGGAAGCCTTAGTTTTAGAAACCCTAAAAATTATATCTCGTGAAAGGTTTTAAGGTAGTACTTGGAAACTACTTTGGGTTAAGGTTAAGTAGTATTTGTGAACTACTTGTAAAAGGTTGATAGAGCCTAGGAATCTATTAATTATAAAGGCTTAGTAGTGCCTAGAAACTTACCTGTGCAAAGGTTGATTGATAGAACCTTAAGCAATCAAAGTTATTAAAGACTGTGTAAATACTAAAGGAGAGGACGCATGCTAGTTATGCCAAATCTTTATACATCGCATGTGTTGATACTTCATTTATTTTTATATTTAGTTTTAATTTTTACTTCTTGCCATTGCCTTATTCAACTTCCCTTCTAGGGCACAAAGGGACAATAATTAGTATTAAAACATGTCTATTTATCAAAGCTTAAGTGCTCAGAGCAAAGATCATGACAAGTCATGAAGAATCACAATCCTTCCACGAGCTTCCATTCTTTAAGGGAGATGGCTATGGTAACTGAAAGAATTGTATGAAGATCTTCCTTGATAGTGAAACCATTGACTTATAGGACATTATTGAGGAAGGAAAAGAGGTTCCAACAAAGCAAGTGGGAGAAATTCTTGTATCGAAACTAAAAAGTGAGAGGACTACTAAAGAAAAAAAGGAAAACCTAAAGAATAGAAGAACAATGCATGTTCATCTACAACTCTTAGTATGCTAAGTTACAAATGTGTACATAAACCAAAAAGAAATGGGACACATTGCAAACTTAGCATGAAGGAACCAGTGAAGTAAAAAAGAAAAGATACAAATGCACACATACATGTATGAAACATTTATATACCAATCTGGTGAAACTATTATAGAGATATATAACATATTCATAAACATTATAGGGACTTTCAAGACCTTGGGAAAGGCACATATAAATGAGGACATGGTAGTAAAAATAATGAGAACACTTACCAAAGATAAGTGGGAAGCTAAGAAGACAGCTATTGAGGAAACGAACAAACTAGAAGTTCTATCACTTAATGAGTTTAAGGGAAAGTTATTAGCTTATGAGATCACCTTTAAAAAGCCTACTAAAAACATGAGGATAAGAAAGAAATACTTGGCTTTGAAAACCAAAGAGCTATTTTCTAAATCTCTATCCACCTTTTATTTATTAACATCTTCCTTTTTTAGTGACGGTAAAGATAGGAGTCAAGATGAGAATCTTGCCTTCATTGCCAATCAAGTAAAGAAATTCCTCTCAAACAAAAAGGGGGTAGAAAGGCAAAGAGCTATAAGAAGAAAGGAACCAAAATTCAACTCACTTGCTATAGATGTAATGAGAAAGGGCATATAAAATCGAATTATCTTGAGATTAAGAAAAATAAGTTCCCTTTCAGAAAACACACCTCTGAAAAAGGAAAGGAAGTATACAAAGCCACTTGGGATGACATTAGTGATTTTGAACTTGATAAAGATTAGAAAAGAAAGGAACTTGCCAACCTTTGTTTTATGGTAATTGAGGAACAATCAGATGAATCCTTAAATGAACACACATCCAGTAGTGATAGTGACAGTGATGGTGACAAAGAGGAAAGTACCTTTGACTCATACTCTAAAGATAAGTTGCACTTTATAATTGCCAAACTTATTATGAGTATTGAGTCTCTCAGGTCTAGTACCTCCTCTCTTCAAAAAGAGAACAAATCCTTAAAAGAATATGTTAAGGATAAAAAAACTCTAGCTAAGGAGGTAGGTCTCTCACAGCTAAGAACTTCAAACTAAAGGAAAATCTCAGCAAGTTCACTAATGGAAAGGAGAAGTTAGACTTCATCCTTGAGGCTCAAAGGAGTCCATCCATCAAGTATGGATTAGGCTATAATGCCACTACCTTAACTACTCCTTTTGCCTCTCAAACAATCTTTGGTAAGGCTAAAGAAAATGTTTCAACCTCTATTATGAAACAAAAGGTTTCTGAGAAGGGAAATGTCATAAATAATGGTTCAAGAGGAAAGTCTCAAAATTATCACATACAATTTAAAAATGCTCCTCTTAGACCAAACTATGCTTACATATATCACTCTTATAAGCCTAAGAGGTAGAGTACATAAAGACACAAAATTTATAATAATTATGTATATAGACACATATAACACAAGAGAGTTCCTCATTTGAGAAATTCTCCTAGACACATTGCTCAAAGGAGTTATAAGTCTAAGAGACACTATATTCATGTACCACCTAAAATTAGGATATCAACTCATTTTGATGGTAATTTATTCTATTGTGGTATATATGGCCACATGGCTTATTGTTGCCAATCTAGAAGGCATGATGAATAGTTAGCAATAGCTAACCCTCTAGGATCCAAAAAGGTTTAGGTACCTAAGATATAACCTTCCTTGTTTGTAGGTATGCTTGAAGTCCCAAGTTAGAGAGCAAGAGTGGTATCTTGATAGTGGATGTTCAAAGTACATAGCAAGAGAAAGGAAGTTCTTCATATAATTGAAAAAGATTAAAGGTCTTAGAAATGTGTCTTTTAGAGATAATGGCAAAGCCAAAATTATTGGCATATGTAAAGTTGGTAAGGATGATGACTCTCTTATTCTTAATAAAGTTTTGCTTATTGATTGACTCAAACATAATTTGCTAATGTAAATTAGCTCTTTGACAAAGGCTTTAGAGTCATGCTTGAGCCATAAGCATGTTGTGTATCAAGAATGAGTGATAATGAAATTCTATTTATTGCTACATGAGTTAATAATATTTATGTGATTGATTTAAACTCTCTTGCTAACCATAATGCAAAGTGTTTAGTTTCAATAGTTGATAAAGGTAATCTAGCATAAAAGGCAAGGACATGCAAACATAGAACTCCTTAAAAAGATAAAGAGAAGAAACTTGGTTGAAGGTCTAATTGAAATCAAGTTCGTAAAGGAAGGAGTGTGTGAAGCATGTCAAAGAGGTAAATAAACTAAATCCTCATTCAAAGCCAAGAACAAGGTAAGTTCTTCTAGCCTATTGCAATTGCTTCACGTGGATCTTTTTTACCCTACTAGGGTGGCTAGCTTAGGGGGCATGCATTATGAATTTGTCATAGTAGATGATTACTTTAGATATAATTGGGTATTGTTCCTTCTTCATAAGGATTCTTGTTTTGATGCTTTTAAAACCTATTCTAAGAGAATTCTAAACTAAAAAGACTTAAAAATCTCTTCCATTAGAAGTGACCATGGAGGTGAGTTTGAGAATGCTAAGTTTCATAGCTTTTGTGATGAGTATGGTATCTCACAAAACTTCTCAACTCTTAGAACTCTACAACAAAATGGGGTAGTGGAAAGGAAAAATAAAACTCTTTAATAAATTGATAGAACCATGTTAAATGAGCACAATCTTCCTAAGTACTTTTGGGTTGAAGCTGTAAATACTTTTTATTATCTTAAAGAGAGTCTTAAAGAGACCCTTATTAAAAAAAAAAACTCCCTATGAGTTGTGGAACAATAGAAAACCCAAGATTGTATATTTTAGAGTTTTTGATCGCAAATGCTTTATTCTAAACACTAAAGACAACCTTGGTAAGTTTGACCCCAAATCTGATGAAGGAATTTTCCTTAAATACTCTACTACTTGCAAAGGGTATAGAGTCTTCTACAAGATAATACTTTTTGTAGAAGAGTTTATACATGTTGTATTTGATGAATTTAACCCCACTTCTTTAAGAATATAAGAATATGTTGATAATCTTGCAGGTCCTATGAGTGACCTAAACATTAGAGAAGAAGGAAAGAATTTGGATAACCTATAAGACATATGGAATAAAAGAAATGAAGATCCATCTCTTCTTACTCCTAGTGAAAAGGAAACTCGGTTGGAAAGAGACTAGATTTTCAAGAAAGATCACCCAAGAGTTCTTATCATTGGTGATCCATCAAGTTGGGTAACAGCTAGATCATCTATAAGAAATACATGTACTAACATTACTTTAGTTTCCCTCATTAAGCTTAAGACCATAGATGAGGCCATTAAAGATGAACATTGAGTTTTTCTATGTAAGAACTCAATCAATTCAAAAGAAACAAAGTGTAGACCTTAGTTCCTATACCTCATAACCATTTTGTCATTGGAACCAAATGGGTATATAGAAATAAACTTGATGAACATGAAGACATTGGTAGGAACAACATTCGATTAGTAGCTAAAGGCTATAACCAATAAGAAGGGATTGACTTTGATGAGACTTTTGCACCTGTAGCCAGACTTGAAGCCATTAGAATTTTACATGCATTTGCATCTCATATGAATTTAAAGTTATATCAAATGGATGTCAAAAGTGCTTTTCTAAATGGGTGCATTGATGCAGAAGTTTATATTGAACAACCTCCTGATTTTGAAAGCCATTGCTTTCCTGATCATGTGTTTAAGCTAACCAAAGCATTATATGGCTTGAAGTAAGTTTCAAGAACTTAGTATAAGAGATTGATTAACTTTCTTGTAGAAAAAGGTTTATCCAAAGGTTTGGTAGACAACTCTTTTTTCTAAGAAAAAGAAAAGAGACATATTATTATTACAAATATATGTCGATAATATCATACTTAGTGCTACTAATGTTTGCTTTTGTGAAGATTTCTATAAAGTAATGAAGAGTAAGTTTGAAATAAGCCTAATGGGGGAACTCAAATTCTTCATTGGATTACAAACCAAACAAAGAAAATAAGGAATCTTCATCAACTAACCCAAATATACAAAGGAACTAATCCAAAGATTTGGCATGGACAATAGCAATCCTAGAAAAACTCTTATGAGCACTAACAACAAGCTAAGCATAGTTGAACATGGTAAGTATATGGACCAAAAGCTATACAGATATATGATTGGTAGTCTACTTTATCTCATAACCTCTAGACTTGATATTATGTTTAGTTTTTGCTTTTGTGCTAGATATCAATCTAATCCTAAAGAGTCTCACATGTATCCTGTGAAACACGTACTTAAGTATCTTATTGGTATCCCAAACTTAGGACTTTAGTATCCTAAGAGTTCTTCTTTTGAGTTAAACGCATTTTCTAATGTTGATTTTGCTCAGTGTACCTTAGATAGAAAGAACACCTCAGGCACATGTCAATTACTTAGTTAATGCTTAATGTCTTTGAGTAGCATAAAGCAAAACTTAGTTGTTTTGTCAACTGTTAAAGCTGAATATGTAGCAACTGGCCTATGTTGTGCCCAAATCCTTTGTATGAAACAATAAGTTCATGATTACAACGTTGTTGTAGAATAAGTAGCTATTAAGTTTCATAACACTACTGCTATAAACTTTCTTAAAAATCTCATTCAGCATTCTATAAGCAAACATATACACATTAGATATCCCTTTCTTTGGGATCGAGCTAATAATGGCAATATTGTGTTGGAATTTGTTTATACTAACCATTAATTGGTAGATATATTCACTAAACCTCTTTGTGATGAAAGGATACAATTCATCAAAAAAGAACTAGGCATGATTGATGGAAACACCTTGAAATAACTTTAAATAAGTTCATCTATTTCTCAGTTAATTTATAATCTTTGTTGAAAGTGATGATATTTGATCACTATTGAAGTCTTTAGATTCAATGACTAAAGATTTTAATTGAGTATGTTTTTTATTAAACTGTCCAAATATTAGTTGAATTCATGATCATTTCATTGAATTTGATTAATAACATCCATCAGCTAAGCTTTCAAAATGGTTGTGACATTGAAAAATCTATTTTAAACTAAGCTTTTGTGTGAGAAACATGGCCAATGATCGTTATGTATCTTACAATGACCATGGTGTCACATGTAAGTTTTTCAATTTGATTTTATTGGTCTCTATGATCGTTGTGTATCCTAATAACCATTGTCACCATTTTAATGGCCATTATGAACCAGCCACCATTGTTCCCTAAAGAGGTCTTTAAAGAATAAGCTAATAGTAATGTCTAACAGTCATTGCCTAACTATACTAGTTGTTAAACATTCCCAATGATCATATTTTTTTAAAAAAGAAGGGAACCTATTGAACTTCTATATAAACCTCTTAAACCCTAAAATCTTTTCACTTTCTACTATCACTTTGCTTTCTCTTTATCTTTGTCTCAATTTCTACAATTTTATGCATGTTTCCTTGCATCAATCACTCAATCACTCATGGCACCTAAACCTGATTCTACAAAGAGATATAAAAAAGCTATTAGGAAGAACCCTTAACTTTCTTACACCAGTTCAAGCTCTGAAACAAAAGAGAATCTTGCCTTTATATTACTCAATAGAAGAAGAGAAATGCAAAACCTTCAAATTTTGAATCACGATAAAAGAAGAAAGCTAAAACAACCCATGAATCTAAAGGCAAAGGGAAAGTCACTAAAAATAGCATAATCCCAAACCATTTCAAAGCCTATAACTGATCCTTTAACTCAATAATTCCATCTTAAAGATGGAAAAGAAAAACATTGGCTCAAAAATTGCTAAAGAGATAATTAGGTGGTGGAAAATTCTTAGAGTGGAATGACTTACAAAGATACAGTTTGATAAAGTACATTAAGGATTTGATGATAGGGATATGATGGGAATTGTTTTGCCATATCAGGGAACCCTCATACTTGGAGCTAGCTATGGAATTCCTCACTACCTTGGAAGTTTTAGGGAATAATTGTGAAGTTTATACTGAAGTAGGCATAATCAAATTCAGATTATTTTAGAAGAAGTACAAGATTAGGCCAAGTGATTTAGTTAGGTGCCTTGATGCTACCAACACTGGTTTGATAGAGACTCCTCCAACCTTTAAAATTATTTAGAAAACAATCACTGACAGGACAATAAATAATAATAGTAACAATAACAAGTCTTTGAAGATCAAGAGCTAAGCCCTCAGGATTGCCTATAGGTTCATCGCATACAACATTAATGGAAGAGGCTAATTAAATGGCAACTGCACCTTGATGGATTTATTTTACCTCTAATACATGAAGAACAAGCAAAAGGTGAATACTCCTTAGCTATTGATGCAAAGAATTAATGGCAAAGTAGACAAACCAAATGCTTTTGTAATGGCTCGTTACATCACCAAGATAGCCAAGTTCATAAAAGTTATTCCCAAAACTGAGGCAGAGCTTGAAGACACTGATTTGATGTTAGAGAAACTGCCTAACAATAAATCTATAGGGGAAAAGATATTATTGAGTATAGGTATTTTATAGAGATTGGACAGTGGTTGATCAAGCTAGTGCTTAAGGAAAGAGGTGCTCCTCAAGAAGAAGTTAATGAAGAAGTTAAGGAAGCTATTAAGGTAAGGGTTGCAACAACAGGAAGAATAGGAACAAATGAGCTTACTCCATCTACTTCATCCCTTTCTTCTTTGGAACAAAAGGTTTCTGAAAAACTGGAAGCACTTACTACTATAGTTACAAGGGTTGAAGCATCCTCCACTTCTCTTTACCAAAAAGTGCACCAGCTCAAGATTGATATGAAGGATATGAATCAAACCCTTGATTGGATTATAAAAAGGTTGAATCTATTACCAAGGAGTCTAAGTGCTCAAGAGAAGCAAGAGATTCCACTAGAAAAGAGCCAAAAGTCTATGGACAACCCCTCTAAGGAATAAGAGGGACCAAAAGAACCCAAGGAGCCTGCAATAATAAATGAACCCAAAGGGCCAAAATCACCCTTAGAATCTCAAGATCAAACCCATAACACTCCTTACAAATCCACTCCTCCTCATGAGTTATCTATATTATTATAAGTACATAAACTCTTTAGACTATGATGAATGGAGAAAGAATTATGTTTGAAAACTCAAAGTATTAGAGAGTAAAGATTAAGGCAAACTTAGCTTAACAAACCAACAGGTGTTGTCTACCTTTAATAGACATTGTAGACCTGGCAACAGGCTTTGAGATACCACAATAGGTATTGGAGAAATACTCTAAATTTAGTATAGATTTCTAGACCTCTCAACAAGCATTGCTTATAATTCCAATAAGCATTGGAGAACTGCTGAAACATAGATAAACATATTAAACCTCGCAACAGGCAATGCGTTTTTACAATAGGTGTTGATCTTGTAGATACAATAAACATTGCACTTCCATTAAGCTACTATTTTATTGTGAAAGCTATTCTTAAAAAAGGTGAAAAAAGAGTAACTTAGTAATCAAGAGAAGTTCATTATTCAAAGCTTGCAAGAGTTATCTTGAAAATAGAGTTTGAAGAATAAAATTTTTAGAAATTCTTTTTCACATTCTCAACCTCATCAAACATACCTTGTGAGAATATTTAAAGTGTCTTTTATTGCTTAAGTGAAAAAGTTTTCCTCTTTCTTAAATTGATGTATTTAGTTTAAGGAAACCATAGGTTGGAAAACCCTAAAAATGTAATCTTGTGAAAGGTTTAAGGTAGTACCTGGAAACTACTTTGGGTTAAGGTTAAGAAGTATTTATGAACTACTTGTAAGAGGTTAATAAAGCTTGAGAATTTATCACTTGTAAAGGATTAGTAATGCTAAGAAACTTACCTTTGTAAAGGTTGATTGATAGTATCTTAAGCTATCAAAGATAGTAAAGACTCTAATGGAAATACTAGAGGAGAGGACGTAGGCTAGTTGTGTCAAACCTCTATAAATCTTGCGTATTGATACTTCATCTATTTTTGCATTTAGTTTAATTTTTATTTCTTATCATTGCCCTATTCAATCCCCCCTTCTAGTGCACCAAGGCACAACACTTTTTTGTATTGTTGATTTCCAATATGATGAGAGGCTAAATTCCTTTCTTACGATTGAGTTTAACTGTGTGATCTATGATTTGGCTCTATTTTTATAAATGAATGGAACTTGATTTCATTTAATGGTTATGTGCTTAATGCTTATGAATACTTGGCCACTATTTGTATGATTTTAAGATATTGAATGAAATAATGAGAGTTAAAGTTTAGCATTAGATCATTAACCATTGAACTTAGTTTATTGTAGTCTAAAGATAGATGTATGGCTAAGGGAATTCAAGGTTAATCACAAAGCTTGATATGTTAATGTGTAAACTTGCCATGACAATAGGTCATGTTTCATGTTAGCATCATTTTATTGACTTTAAGAAAAGGTTTACATATTTTTAGTATAGCCTTCCTCAACATCATCCATTCATGAAATAATCAGAGTCCATTAATTGATTTAAATCCATTATACGGGATAACTCGATCCTAGTCCTTATTATCATTGCTATTTTAATTTATTTGCTATTTTTTATTCTTTGCTTTTTTTCGAATTAGCTTTTTATCAATATCATAATGAACTTTTAATAATCATAGTAGTTAGACCAATAGTACTTGATATCCCAATCCATATGGGTTTGACAACCCTTCACTATTTGAGTGAACATAAACATATATGTTAGCTTCCACTAGGGGCAGGTCTAATGGATGTTGAAGTCTAAAATATAAGATAACCACTCAACCCATTCAACTGTAGTATAAGCGAACCTTGATAAACAATGGTTTGAGTGTTATTGCATGAAATAATGCCTCACCTCTATAGTGGGAGCCTCCAACAAACCTAGTTTCTCTTACATCCATATCTGAAAAATAAATAATAAATAATAAATAAAAAAAGCTCATCAATTTGAAAATTTGAAAGGGAAGCCCAAGCAAAAATGAGAGGCTCATTGGATTGAAAATTTGCTTAGACAGTCTAAGCAAAAGTTAGGACCAAAAAAGAAAGAAAAAGGAAAAAGGAAAAAATAAAAATGAAAAATAAAATAAAAATGGAATGTTGGAAGAGAGGCCCATACCTAAAGCAACAATGAAGTCTCAGTGAAAGACTCATTAATGCCTAATGTCACTATGTCCAAGCACATAATGGCCTCACCAAGAATTACAGGGACCAAGGTCTTTCTTAGCTCAATCTCCTTCATAAGAGGTAAAACCCATAACTTAATTTCTTCGTTGTGCCTTTATAGTAAAAGTTCTCCCATAAGAACAACCACTAAGATATGAGCTTGTGTTGCCCTAGCAGAACCACATAAGGAATGAAGAGTGAGAAATGGAGATGTAAGGATTTTCTCTTCTCTCAAAGTGTATATAGGTACCTCATCATAACACAAGTCAAATAATTCCATCATTTTTCAGACATGCAGGTAATCCAAGCATTATAGTATAATACGGTCTACACTAGTAATATGATAGTCAAGAATAACACCAAACTCCTCTATTAGGGGGTAAATTTTAGTTTCTTCGAAGTGGCAAGAATAAGTGATTGGATCCCATAAATCATAAATTATTCAAAGAAAATTTACATTGAGCTAAACATATGAAAGGTAATAAAGGATTTTGAAATCTATCCATGATAGATTAAACCAATTTTAGGGTAAAAGTGACTTTAAAAATGGTATAGCCATATTGAGAAATGTGAAAATTATATATGTGGGATGAAAATTGAAGAGAAAAGCTTTATAAAATAAAGAGATGGTGAATATTACATGAGAACTATGAACAATACAAATGGCTATACAACATATATAAGTTGTTTGTATAATTAAATAATGGTCTACACAAACAGCTTAGTGGTCTATGCATACCATTTTTTTTGCAATTTCCACAGTAGAGTTTCCTTTGTATTTTGGGCATCCAAAGCAATCTATACCTATTTGAAGAGGCATAAACATATATAAATGGATAGAATTTACACATACATTTAACTAAATTATGGATAGAGTATTAGAATGAAAAAAGGCATATATTTTCAGCAAAAAGAGTTAAAGTTTTACAAAATGGAGGATTTTTCACCTCAAGGATACCCTAAGGCTACTAAGAATCAAAATTTAACATATAAAAAGGCCTCAAAACTTGTTTAATAAATGTACTACATGCCAAAGTGTTAAATAGTTCCAAAATAAAAAAAAAAAAAGGAAAAAGAAGCCTAAAGCTTAGAGGAGGAGGCAGTAGCAATTGACTCAATCCTTATCGTTCGAAAGGCTCATGTAGCTCTTTAACTCAATAGGCACCTAGTGCTCCATCCACTTTATCTGAGCTCGTAGCTCTAACAACTTGTTTTGTGTCTCAAGAAGCTATCGGGCCTAATACTAGACCACCTCTTATAATATACATAGGGTTGAGATGGTTAGGTCACAATACACACATAAACATAAGCATCACTATGCATACATAACTTCTATTATTAGTAACCTAGACCTTACAAGTTTGCTGCATTATAGTCCTCTTCAATACAGTGATGAGATCGAATATGGCATCAGCCTAGATGCCAGGGATCTATAAGAGAAGGAATAAAGATGATAAATACAATAAGAAATAAATAATCACTGTAGAAAATACAATAGAATGATACTCACGTGAGTCGCACTAGCTAACTCGAACGTACACGATGACTAGGTGATGTCTAGAGTTATCATGAATTTGGTTAAGGAAGCCACGTACATCTCCACCAAGTTATCCAAAAATGGCTCTAACTCCCTCACCATAATTGACTTCTTAACAATGTGAGCCCATTTGTGGCTCCTAACTATAAGAGTGGACTTTATAAGCCTCCTATCTAAATGGACCATAGTGCTTCGAGCATCCCAATGTAGTACCATCTCAACATATGCCTCATGGCTGAGTAAAGCCCTAATAAATACCTCCAATAGTGGAATCATCCCCACTAAAGTCTTGACCATCTAGGCTCAATTCTCCATACCCCCAATTACGAGTTATTACATAAGTCTCAATGCCAATGCCATCTAGTACTCATCCTCCTTCAAGTCAAATGCTTAGAACATGTCAAAAAGTAGATGTTAAGGTACTAGTTAAGTGTCTAGTCCTTTTTTTCTAGAGTATCACCCTTTCCTCGAAGTACTACTTTTAGATCAAAGGCCTCATTAGTAACTATTACCCATATGAGTGCTCCTTAACCTCCATAATGTTAGGCTGCCACTCACTAACTGGCTCTCTCCAGTCTATACGAAACTATAAAGAATGAAACAAACTGCTATAAGTATTTAATTAGATTTGCAAACAAACTGCAAAACTTGATTTCTTTTTTTATAGAACAAACATACTTGGGCCATAGTTAGCATATTTAAGTGATTATGTCTGACCTCCACTAATGACTTACCGTGGTATGTGAAACTCCAATACACAAAGTAAGGATATCAACCCTTCATATTCTTTACAGAGTCTTCGCCCTCTAGCCGCTTTAACTTAATCGTCTAAGCCAACCAAAGGACATATTATTAGCAAAATAAAATGATAATCAATCATCATTCATTTATGACAACCCATAATAGCATCTACCTAGATATTGGTATAAAGGGACAATCGCAGTAGAGCCCTAGTCAAAGTGATGAACTATCTCAAGGTCCTTGAGGGCTGGCAGGAGACATATTGTTGTTATGTCTTTAGGGTTAGAGAATAGAGTCCTTATGAGACTGTACAATAGGAAGCAGTGAGCCACTTGATCATCCACCTCCTGAAGGTTCATGTCAATTGCAGCAGAAGCGCCACTCTTCAAACTAAAGCACTTAAAGGTAATGTTTCCCTTTATATCAGTATAAGCATCATATTTGGGGCTTTATGATGTAAGCCTAAATATGAAAATCACTAGAAATAATCCTCAAAATGCAAGGAAAATTATGGAAAAAAAGAACAAAAGGCCTAAAGAAACCTTGGATTAAGGCTTAAAATCAAGACTAAGCTTGCAAGGCTAAAATCCAAAACCTGCCAGCCCTGGTTTAGTGGGTTATACGGTTAACTTGCTTAGTTATACATCTAAACACATGGTTGTGTATACCAGCCCCAAAGCCCTAATAGAAAGAAGATTTTAGAACTCTGAAACTTGGTGACCAAATGGTTTGTACTACCAACTACATGGCTATACAAAGAAGACCCTAAAACCCTTTTGGAACATGAACACCTAGAATTAAAAGGGTTGTATAACTGACCCAAATGTTTGTACGACCAAACTCTTAAATGTACAAACATCCTTTAAACCCTAATTTTGGAATTTTCATGGTCTTGTCTGATTGTGAGATAGGAATGCCATGCAAGCATAACCATTCCAAACTCGATTACACCCTTCCTCCTTTATAAAGGCCACACCATTTAAATAGAAGGGAGATGCTTGGATAACCCTAAGGAAACTTTGCCAAATTCTCTCCATAAACTCCCCTAAAACATAAAATCCTTAATCCTAATTTATTACAACCAAGATCCAATGTATATAAGGCCTTACTTTTCACTTTTGAACATACCCATTGTATTTTTTAAGGATAAAATTAAAACATTATGCCTCTAAGGACAAGATAGCATTCAGGAGCATCCAAAGAGCCTCCTCCACTTTTTCTTCTTACCCCTATTCTTCTTCTTCTTCTTTTTCTTCTTCTTCTTCTTCTTCTTATTTTAAAAAACCTTGCGTTGTACAAACCTCTAGTTGGCCTATACAACCACCCATTTTAACTGAGAAGATATTGTAAAACTCATCTCTTTCCCCATTTAGATTTCTCCATTTCCATACTTTTTTTTTTTTTACATTTGAGGGTTATATTGATAGAATAAGTGGAGATTTTATGACCATAAACCCCTATTCGTTTAAATGATTGAATAATTACCATGTTTAAGGTTTCTTTCATTATTTTTCAATCTTCAAGATTTTTTCTATTAATGCATTTTATGCCATATTAAACATTTAAACTCTTATTTTACTTTCATTTTGGCTATGGTCAAACGAGGAATTTCACATTCCAAGGACCTTAAAAGCATCCTTACAATTATTATTGTTTTGGTTACATTTTCAAACATATTATTAGGCAAATACTTTAGCCTTATATTGGTTGGCATCCTGACCCACAAAATGGTTAGTGATACCTAAGGATTTTGAGTTCTTTAAGAGTAAAGAGGAGGAGGGTTCAATGAACCTTGGATCCCCTTTTGTTATGATTTTATCCTAGGCCATTGATATCAAGGCGTCATTGCATTTCATGTTTATAGTATCTTATGTTACATGACTTACCTATTTGTGCTCATTTGGTGCTCTGCATGTCATTATATGGTTTATGTGATGTTAAGATGTTTATGATTATAGACTTAGAAACATGTTTAGGTCCATTGACTTTGAGACATGGTAAGATTTTTGCATGAATCTTGTTCCCTTTATTTAGGTGTTATTGTCTTCATGATGGTTACTAATGTGCTTTCTTGGATATAGGTATCGCTTTGAGTTATACCATCAATGATGATCATGATGGTCATCTTTTTGAATGACTATGCATGATGTGAATGATGAATATGCATGATTCTCCCTTTACCATGTTGCATGATCCATTTCCCCTTTAGATTGACTATGTAAATGGTGGATATCCATGATTCTCCCTTTGCCATGTTGTAGTATTCTCATCCTCTTAAGATTGACTATATGAATGGTAGATATGCAAGATTCCCCCTTTGCCATGTTATATGGCCCTAATCCTCATTGATAGTGATTGATACTTTGGTATGATTGGTTGGATTATGCTATGACCATGTTTAGGACATTAACCAAACTAATTAATACCTAAATGACTTAGTAAGGTTTAGATTTTTCCATGCCTAGATTGTTGTCTTGAGCAAAATCGAGTGGCTACTCCACATATTCTAAGGATGGTACCAATGTATCATCCCATTTTAGTCTATCATTGGCCATCATTTGGATAAAAGGGCTTCAAATTGGCATGAAGCCTAAAGGATACCCTGTTGATCAAAACATGAGTCACTATTTGGGGTTATTACTAACATGACCCCTCGTCCTCTTGATCCCTTGATGATTGATCAAAAAATGGACTCACAAGTAAGATTCCACTTGTTCGAGCAAAAACTTAAGGTGCTCATAATTTTAAACATGCTTAATGGGCTACAATCATAATCCATTTGTAAGATAGGGTTGTAAACTCCTATATCAGTGGATAGTGGGATCTTTAATCATCATATCTCAATTATATAGTTGAAGTCCTTTGGCGTAAAGGTCAACTCTCCTATCTATAGTAGATCAAAGGTGTGAATAATGTCCATCCATCTCTCTACCAAAGTCTGTATGGCAATCGTGTCGCTCTATGGAAGCTTGTTTCATAACATCCAAAAAAAGGCAGGAGTCTAGTTCCTCAAGTCATGCTACCACAAGTGGATGTAACCACCTAAACTAAATGGCAACTAACGTGATAGCTCAACTCCCCTTATTAAAGGAGATGTCACCCTAAAAAGAAGTAATAAAAGTTAGAATTACACAAGAAGCATAAAAGCAAAGATAGTCACAGCTAAAGATTCAAGAAAAATTGAATCAATTACTACAAAGGACCAAAAAAATTAAAACAACATCATAGGTACGCACAACACACACAAAATTGATGAACCATATAATTTTTTGCATTTTTGTGCACAAAAGTGTGTAAAGTACTAACTAAATCCCAAAAATTTGAAAAATGTGATAATGCACGTAATTTAAAGCAGGCATTCAAATATAAAGTGGTTCAAACCTAAAAGAAAAAAAGGGAAATGATTGAAAATTGCAAATTCTAGGTATGCATATTACGTGCAAGCCTATACAAAATCTAATTTCTTTTGTGTTTCATGCGTAGGTACATAACCAAAGTACAACAGAGATAAGGAACCATAAGAAATCATGATTATACACATTGTTCTAGATAAACATGATAGGAAAGGCCCTAAGGTACATGTGAAAGTAAATTTAAATTATTTTTAAGCTAATTTCAATTTTCTACGGATGTAGGAAATAAAAGTGCTAAAGTCAAATATTGGAAAACACCCATAGCAAAGACATTAAATTCACAAGTATCGTAAGCAATAATTTGCAAAATTTTATAAAAAATAATGAAAAATAAATTTATTTGCAAAATTTTATAAAAATCAACAATGTCAGTGAAGTTCAATCATGAATAACCCAAAATTCTGAAGGTTCGATAGGATTCAGTAACATTTCAATAACTTCAAAAATAAATTATTCATGCCTCATAAGTATATAGTCTAATTTTATAGAATTACTTAACAAAATAATTTAGATAATTTTCATATGTAGGGATCAAGACATAATGCAAACAAACAAATCAAGGCAACCAACAAATAAATGATCAACAAATTATTCCAAAAATGCTAAAGGTGGATGTCCTGATAGTCCAATTGGATTTTTAGAAACTAACCCAATGTTCACATGCAAAATAGAATTTTTTGACCGTGCTATAAATTGAAAAGCACCAAAAAAAGAAAAAATAAAAAGAAAGAAAATAAAAAAGAGAGTAGAAGAGACAAATACATGCTAGAAGTTGTATCGATTAAGTGGGAGTAGAGATCATAAATAATCAGAATGTCTCATTGGCTCAATACCCTTTGAACACATATTGGGCAAGATGTGAGGAGGGCTAATACTGACCTAATGCTCTGAATAATGATTAGGGCTCTTACTGCATTATAAACAGTATAGACCCCCCCCTCAAGAAAGTCTATAGAAGGATTGTACATAAGGTCATTGAAGTAACCATCATAAATCCAAGCTAGGGATCCCTAAGAGTATTAAATCTAGAGGATGTTATTGAGAGAAAGAAGAAAGATGGAGGAAAAATGAACAATGTAGTATCGATTGGACCTCTTATATATTGAGGGGTTGTTTATGTAGACAAGCCTTGTTTGTATTGATAATTAATGCCACTCTGCTATGCAAAATTATATTGCCACTACATGCCTTTGGATAAATTATTCGTACAGACAAGGAAACTATTCATACAAAGCATTAAATAAACTTAAAAGGAAAAAAAGGAAAAAAAGAAGAAAAAGGGGCTTATAGTGAAATGATCAAATGCCCCAAAACCTTTAAAAGGCTAGAAAACCTAATTTAAACTCTGAAATCTCTATCAAAATTATAGAATTGCCCATAATACATAAAATGTACTGCAAATTACAAGCTAGAAAGGCTATTAATGTCTTGGTACACTTTCAGTAACTTATCAAAATATAGAATTTTTGTTGAGCCACCACTTCTTCTTTTAATGGTTACCAAAATACAAATTCATTCCCAGTGGATGCCAAAAAGACTCCTAAGTCATTTTCAAACTAAAATGACTAATTAAACTATATATTCATTCCTAATGGTTGCCAAAAAGTCCCTTGGATCAATTTTACATTAGAATGATCATCACAAGTATAAAAGCCTCTACACCAAATGCTAGAAGGGTTGTTTAATAAATATTTCATGCCAAAATAGTTGTTACACATTAACTTCAAAATACAAATTGAATGCAATCTCTAGTCTACTTTTTCTGAAAGAAAATTTACTGCAAAGGAGTGAGCTTAAGCAAACACATAATGATACTTTAATCACAAATAACATAACAATCATTTAAATATAAATAACTCATCATCTCATCCATGTACAAAATAAAGAGTTTTTAACTTTAATGCCATACAAGGTATCAAATATTGTTACCATATAGGGTGTTATATTTTGTTGCCATAAAGGTTATTAAATGTTGTTGGCACACAGACTATCAAATGTTATTGTCATACAAACTATCATATATTGCTACTACATAGGCTTTCAAATGTTGTTGCTTGCTCAACAATATCAAGTATTTGTCCTTGAGCAAATCAATTATAAATGTACTAAAATTCTGGCAATATAATAACTAACAGCCACACTTATTAACCTTGCAAATCATATCACAACATACTTTCATTCTCAAGTCATTATTCATCAATATCTCATAAAAATAAATACTTAAAAAATATAACAATCCTTTCATCAAATTACTCATCAATTCATCTCATTTAACAACATTTCAATCCATTATGTATAAGTTCATAGCATTTCAACCAATCACATGTTTAAGTACAATTAGTCTTTTACTTACCTTCTCCTTCAAACTATTAAGTCGTGGATGGTCCTGACTTATTTCCAATATCATCTTTAATGCCTTGAGGCTATATTCCAATGCACCAAATTAACAAATGATGATAAAGTAAGATTTTTATCTCAATATGCATTTATGCTCTTATAATATATCATGACCTTAGCAGGTTGTTTCTATAATTACTTTTTCCCCATAAATACAAATGACGTGATTCTTTTCCTTCTCAAACTAGATATATATGGGTACAACATATCCAACATTAATCCTAAAATATGCGCTACAAATTTATGGTAAATTTTAGAAATTTTCCCTATTTTGAGAGCTATTATGCGCTAAACAGTCCCATAAACTTTGCCATATCTTAAAACGTAGAAGTCAAATTGAAAAAAATGATTTAGAGAAAATTATTTAACACATAAATGAACATTTTTCTTCTTTCACACATTCTCTAATTCAGCTTGTAAGGCCTTCAAAAAAAAGTGGTCAATCTCGGACTTTGCTAGCATGAATAGGTTTTGAATCAGTGTTGATCAAGGAGCCATATCTCTTAACACACAAAATATTAAGCAAAAATTTTTCATATGAATTTAGATAACACATAAACTTACAAATTTTATGTTTTTAACTTCAGTAATTCCCATTCTAGACACATAAATTCATGGAAAATAGAACCAATAGTTGAGCAAGTCTCAATAGGGATTAGTTACAATTAAGGATTAATATCTCTTCATACACAAGTTATTTGGCAAAACTATTTTACAGGAATTTATATGAGACATAAATCTACAAATTCCATGATTTGTACTTTGCCTTATTCATCTTCTAGAGTTATGAAATCATGGATACAACAATCAGCCTTGAATTAGAATTAAAGGACTCCAGCTCATATTCACTATCCATAACTTTTCACACATGAATCCTAACTACAATATCTTTATAACTCTTAATAATTGATCATGGTTAATATACCATGGAGGAGAGATTTGATGGAGGAATAAATATGAAATCACATACCTTTCACCAAAGCTAGAAACCTCACGATTTCTTCCTATTTAAGTTCTTCTTCTCCCTTTTTTTCTTTTCTTCTTCTTCTTCTTCTTCTTCTTCTTCTTCTTCTTCTTCTTCTTCTTCTTCTTCTTCTTCTTCTTCTTCCTTCTCTTTTTTCTTCCCTTTCTTTCTTTATTTGCTCTCATTCTTTTATTATATTTCCCCTTTTCTCCTCTCTTATCAGCCCCTAATGGTAGAGTATTGTAATTTGTATTCATGTTCTAACATGACAAAAGATTAGTGGCTTGTTCCTATTGGTTGAAAGTTAAAATGTTATCTTTTAGCTCTTTTTACTCACTTTTTCAATATCTCTTTCCATCTACTAATCCACATATGCTCCTTACACTTTTAATAAGTTCCAAGGCACCATTATTTTAGATATTATAACATGCACACAACATATGACAATTTGCCATGCAATTATGCAAACATCATATTCATATTCAAATACCTCAAATGCTATGATATGAGGATTCATGCTTAAGTCATATGACACATATATGCAAATATATCATAATTAAAATGCAAATGAATTAGGTTGAGGATGTTATAAAAGCTATTTAAAGGGAATGATTGACATTGATGCATGCTCTGAAGCTACTAAGCCATTTAAAAAATTTAGTACCTACTTAAGGAGTTGCTAAAGAGTTGTATCCTATGATATCCTTACTAATGTTTACATTTTAGCAATGTTGTGTTGTGTCTTGTTCAATAGTCATTTTTCAAGCCCGATAAAATAGGGGGCAAACTATGAGAATTGGATTTTTGGATCTAGGATGCAAGCCCAGACATGAGAAACTATTTAAATTATGTGGGAAAAGGTTGTAAAAGAAAGGAATAAGGCCCAAAAGGATACTTGGATCAAGTCTAAGTCAGGACCACAAATTGAAATAAGCCCAAATCAATATCCATTAAATAGTCTATAGATAGTTGTATAACCAACATACTTAGTTGTACAACCAAGTCACTTAGCCCTATAACCAAGTACCCAACTCTAATAGGGAAAATATTCTATAATAGTTAACTATTAACCTTTACATGGTTGTATAACCAACCTCAAATTTATATAGCCACCTTCTTAGCTATGTAGAAAACTTGAAAACCTTAATTTCATAACTTTCTTTTATCTTATCTGCCAAACATTAGGGATTAAGTATAACTAACCCAACAAAAGATCTAAGGTTGAATCAATACCTTTGAGACTTAATTTTGCACTTTTCCTATATAGTTTTGGATCATTATACAATACTTTAGTGCCTGTGAGGGCAAGGCACACTAAAAGGATCACCCAGGGCTTTTATATTTCTTTTTCTCCTCCTTCTCTCTCTCTCTTTTCTTTTTTATAGAAACCTAGTCCTAGTAATATGTATAGATGGTTTGTGTAGACCATTAAGTAGGCTATACAGACCCTTTCTTTTTATTTTCCATTCAATATTTTTTTTATTTCTCTTTTATTAATATGTTAGTGTTTATATTGTTTGGGCATATGATTACGTGAGGGAATGCCATTCCCCTTAGAATCCATGATCTTATTTTAATCCAATGAATGTTTGTAATGATAGGCTACTTTGTGAGTTTTCATCCTTTTCACAATGAAGGGAGAATGGCTAGCTCACTAGTTTGTTCATTCTTTTAATTGTCTAAGAGATGTGTTTGACTAAGGTATAGGAGAGAGATCGTGGCTATACGACCCCTATTTTCATTTGGTTCATGTTTAATGCATCAAAAGGGTTCTTTAGCCATATAATTCCTCTTTTCTTCATCATTTGAACATCTTATTTTCTTCCATCGCTAAAAGTGTCTTTAGGATGCTTTAGCTCCATAGAGGAATTAGTGGAGGAGAATCCAATGATCTAATAACTCCAAAATAGTGACCTTAAGCCTTGCCCAAAGCCCTCATTATCCTTCAAATGCTTTTGCATCTCATCCTTACATCATGTGATCATGTCTCATTCATCATCTTCATGTGTTTACATTTTATTTGTTACTTTCTGTTATTTATGTTTATGCTAAATGTATATGAAGATGGTATTATAGACATGTTGGTTTTTTGAATTAAATACATAATTAAGTCCCTTAACTTAGAGAAAGATATGAAGGGGAGTAAGGTTGTGTTTGATGCCATTAGGAGTCTTAGAATGATTATGGTCTTCATTATGGCTTTGATGAGATACTAACATCTGCACTTTCACTTTTATAAATTAAAGATGCATAATTCTTTTGGTTTGTATATTTAATTTGGTTATCTATACATGTTCTTTCCATATGAGAATATAATTGAAATCTTTCACATGGTGCATGATTGTAATGTTTTAAATATGATTTGTCTAATATGATGCATTAGATGATTGTTTAAGACTAATAACTAGACTAATTAATAATAAGGATAAAACTATAATTGTATACCAAAGATGTCTAAAAGTTGAATCCTTAAATCCAAGCAATTCGGGGGTGTTTGATCTCTTTCCCACATTATGCCTAATTTTTAAACTCGAACTTTGATGGGGTGAAGACATATTAGGCCTTTTAATTGACTTAGGTAGGCTCAGAATTTGCCTTTGCATGAAATCTTGTCTTAACCAAAGTTAAATGGTGACTTTATTATTGATTAGGGATAGTGCCAAAGCATTGCCCCTCCTTGGTCCCCTATTGACCAAACCTAACATTAAAATGGGCAGCTTTTATTTCTTAAAAGGCCTTTTTAAGGATCCCCTAATGATTCTAAATGTGTGCCATCACTTAGGGATTGATTTAATATATGACCCTTGCCTCCTCAATCCTCTGATGATCAATAAAAGGTAGGAGTCATAAGTAAGATTTCATTTTTTCAAGCGCAACCCTAAAAATTAAGGCAATCACATAAGCATTTGAGAGGACTCACTCCCTAACCATCATAATATCTCACCACTAAATTAAGGGATGTTTATGGTTGATTCTAAGATTCCCAAAGAGGTCATTATGGCTACTTTTGATGAAGTATAGCCTATAGAGATTGTCACTATTGTTTGCACCATTAGTCTTTAGGAGAGTTTGGATAAAGAGGTGGAAAAGATTAAAAGGAATAAGATAATCAACATACGAAAGAGTGATAAAGAGAAAGAAGAGAAATGGGTGAAGCATGTCATGAGAAGTGGAAAAAGAGGTAAAGAAACCCTTTATAAAGAAGAAGAAGGAAAAGAACCTATCTTGAGGTAATTAAAGAGGATATATGCTTATATCAATGTATGGGAGTTGCTGATCACATCCAAATAGCATAAGAAGGCTATGGTTGAGGTGTTGTCTAGTATGGTTATCTCTAAGGAAGCATCTCCAACAGATGTGATGGCTTTGATGACCAATAAAGGGAAGAAAATTTTTTATGATGAAGATCTACCTCCCAAGAGAAGGAATCATAATTTGTCTTTGTTTATTAGGGCTGAAGTGAAGGGAAGACATACCCTTTGTGTAATGGTGGATGATGGATTCAAAATTACTATCAAAGTTTGGGATATCTAAAGCAAATTTAGGGACAACAATAGTATCAATCAGGCCTATGATGATAGGAAAAGGACACCTACTACGGTATTCAAAATAGTGATGAAAATAAAGGTTGTAGAGGCTATGGTGGAGTTACGTTAGATATACCTATAACTTCCTCATTATTGTTAGTAAGACCATGGTATCATCCACTAGGAAAAGTGTCATGCACTGTGTACAAAATGGTCAAGATTCCTTATAAGAGGAAGATAGTTACCATCTACACTAAAGTTGAAGGGGTGGTGTCCACATTGAGCATAGTTGTTCCTTATCTTAGAGGTTTCCAAGTTGCTAGGGTTACAAATGATTGGGTAGACTCGCAAGTGGCAAGCATTATAAAGAACATGAATTTTCTCCCTGGATAAGGATTGGGCAAGAATTTTACGAGTATACCAGAACTATGGCATATTCCCATTCATATTACTAAAGATAGTTTGGTTTTCATGCAAATCATGAGATGGTAGTAAGTAAAGAACTCTAAGGGTCATTGTTAGATTTCTTTATAAAGAAATAGGTAGTGATTAAGGAAATAGAAGAAGAACAATTAGAAATCGAGTCCCTTGATGATCTAGAAAAGGCATTTGCATAAATCTTGGTCTAAAATATAGAAACTGGGTATTGGGACTACTGAGACTTTTCTGAAGAAAAAGACAATAAAAAGAAGAAAAAGGGTAAAGAGGTTATAAAGGTGGAAGAAGACTAAGACAAAGGTCCCTTTATAGTTCTATATGGTCCACAAATAAACTAGCCATAAGTGGATAAGTGGAAAATGTCTAATGAATAGCACCAATAAAATCTATTAGAACAACAATTTTGGGCAATAGGTGAACTATATGAGAAGAAGCAAGTTAAAAATATTAAGCCAATAGTTCCTTATGAGGATTTAAAATAGGGATTGATCAAGCTATACAGTTAAGCTAAAGGGAAAAATATGGGTATCAATTTCTCAAACATTAAAAGCATGGTTGTCAACTCCATCAAGAATATGAAAGGTGAAGAGATAGAAGGACAGTCATCCAACATTGAATAAATTGAGTTAAAAGGAATAACATTATGGGAAATCTTCTTAAAAATTGAGTTGCATACTAACCAGATGAAGCAAGAATTCAAATAGGTTGTGAAAACTTACTAATACTAAAAAAAAGAATGAAGTTAATTTTGAGTAGTTAGTTAATGGTTTGAAGACTAACCCTAAAATGGCTAACGAGAAGGTAGGTGAAGAAGAGAAGAATATAAGAGAAGGTTGATGCTGAGGAGACCCTATTTGTACCTTATAAGGAGTCTATTATCTTTGATGTTTTTATATCAAGCCTATTTGAGGATGAACATGTATTTATTTCAAAGTTTAAGGTAATGAATGATAAGTTTGGTTACTTGTGTTATGACTTTCTTGATGGTACTATGCAAGGCATGCATCATTTCATGAGCATATTTAATATCGATTATGTGCATACTATTTTATTTAATCTTTGTACACAAGAAAATTTGAACATCATACTTATAACTAGCGATATTACACCAGAAGAGCAGAGGTTTCTTTGCTTAGGAATACCAAAGGATTTTTGCAAGGACTTATAAGGATATGTTAAGGATTGATTGATGAATAGTTAGACAAAGTATTCCCACCTACTAACACATAAGACAAATAAAGTAGAAGCTTAGGCAGATGCAAGTAGAATGGGCTCAATTAGTAAAGGATTATATGGCAAAGTAGTAAAAGGCCATGTTCTTGGAGTTAGTTGATTACTTTGAATGGTTGGCCCAACATAGTGTCTATGCCCAAAAAGGATGGATGAGTTAGGATGTGTGTGGATTACTTTACCTCATACTAACATCTTGGTGGACATTGTTATGACTTATGTCTTATATTGACTCATCAATGGATTCTTTGGTTTCAATTAGATCCTCATGGCATGGGGTAAACATGCACATCCATTCACACATAACATCCATAAGAGGGGATATAGCTAAGGCCAAGTCCATGGTCTAATCCCAAGTACTCACACCTATACCCAAAAAAGAATCAAGTCAGTAGTGAATCACATGAAAACAAATAAGCAAAGGAATCTAAAGTAAACAAAGAAAGGAAAGCAAGGTCCATAATGATCACTATACCATATGTTCATAGTCAAGGTATGTGGTATGTATCTAAGTCTAAGATTACACATTTAATCATCACAAACCATAATTTATAGCTTGTAACACACGTACACAAGGGCATGAATCATGGATAGAAGAAAGAAAATAAACATACAGACATGCCAAGCATTTGGAGGATATTAGGTAGCCTAAGGCAAAGATTCACTCAAGTCAAGTCCTAGGGTTATTAGACGCTCACTTACCTTGCTCATAAAAAGCCAAAACATCTAAGGAAGAACCTACCATAGAAGTAATTAGAATGCCCATAATAGTCCAAGCGATCAAAAGACTAGAAACATACTATTCATATGACTATTTATAGACTTTAAAAGAAAAAGGCACATCAAAGTCAAGGGAAGCTTAAGTTTCTCTCTTAGTTATCTCCTCAAGATGAAAAAACAAAAATAAGAAAAATAGAACTTGGAACTCAAAGGAAACAAAAAACACAAAGCATTTAATCAAGGCATCAAAGAACTAGAAAACATTATTCACATGCCAAAAGCAAGTGTTAAGGCTCTTGCCATCCCTCTAGTAAGTACCAAGCTTTCTGACAACCCTCTAGCAAGTGCCAAGGTTGAACATCTTCTTCCAGTAGCCCTTAAGGAAGTATTGGGATTTTTTCTTAATAGCCCTCGAATAGATACTAAGCTTCTTAGTAGCCCTCTAGTAAGTACCAAGGTTGATCATCTTTTTTCAGCAGCCCTTGAGTAAGTATTAGTGTTCCTTCTTAGTAGCCCTCGAACAGATACTAAGCTTCCTAGCAGCTCTTTGGCAAGTACCAAGGTTGATCATCTTTTTTTAGCAGCCCTTAAGCAAGTACTATGGTTCTTTCTTGGCAGCCCTCAAACAGATCCTAAGCTTCCTACCAACCCTCTAGGAAGTACCAAGGTTGTTCTAGCAGCTATCCAGAAGGTACCTGATATTCTATTTTGAATAGATCATTTCTTGTGATCAATATCACTCTTGCATTTCTCAATGTATGTTTGGTCTTTTTGACTGATTATTTTTGGCTCAAGGGTGCCCCTTGAATAGTTCTCGTGTTATTTAAGCCTTTTCTAGCATTTGTTCGATTGAAATCATACCTTTATAGCCCTTATGGCTTCCATGGGATTCCATCCTCATTTAAAGGTAATGGGTTTGGGACTTAAATATGGTAGGAACCGCTTTTTCGAATCTTGCTATTTTGCAGAGAAAGTTGTTATTTAAGTTCTATCATTTTAGAGAGAGAAATCCTTTTTAGAAATATTTCTAGGGCCTTAGAGGGAGTCTATTTGTAATTAAAAAGCATTGTATGATTTAATCTAAATCAGGAAGAAATGAGGGCATTTTAGTGGTTGGTTGTCCTAAACTCTTTGGAAAGATAGGGCATTTTAGTAATTTTGACATTCTTTGATTTAAAGAGAGGCAAAAGGTATTTTGGTAATTTAGTTATTCTTGGTCTTAAAGAGGGAGAAAAAGTATTTTAGTAATTTGGTCATTCTTGCGCTTAAAGAAGGGTAAAAGGTATTTTGATAATTTGGTCATAATATGGCTTGGAGGGAAGGTTGGATTTAGGTTAATAGGCGAGGGTTGGGCCTATCAGGCTTAAGGAGTGGTCAGGCTTGCCAGGCCTAGTCGAGCTAGCTAGACCCATCAAAGTTATACAGCCCAGCCCAAGCTATGCAGCACTATAAGGCTGTACAACCCTGTTTTAACTGTATAACTCAAGGCCACTATAAAATGCCTCGGGAGCCTCTTGTCCTCATTTGTGTCATTTCTCTTTTGTTTCTTCACTTTTTCTCTTTAGGCTTCATACGTAGCTCTTAGGCAACCTCAGCTATTTTCGACAACTGACATGGCCAAATTTCGTGACAACGAGTTGTTCAATGTTTGAGAGGAGTTTGCCAATGAGGACATTTTAACCTTCAATGGCCTCAAGCAATTGTGATCCCAATGGGGAATCTATTGGGTCAGCCCACTGAAGATTGCGACTGTGAAGATGATTCTATCGGGTTATCCTCCAGCTGATGGCATATCGACGATATACTATTTATACTGTCACCTTGCGAGAGCCACCTCAGGAACGATAGGTGTCTTTTTTCTTCCCTTTTTAATTTTATTTTTATTTTATGTGCACTTTATCACTGTAGGCTTTAGGCACTACCCTAAAATTCTTGCCTACGAATATTAGGTTAACTCATAAAATATTAAGAAATAATTTCTAGGACACTCACTTTTTATTTTTAGTGAGATTTATTTTTCCTTCTACCGATTTGGTTAATTGCCTTGATTTGCATGACTTAGGCTTTGTCCTTTGACTTACACAAGGAAATAATCGAAATTAATCTATGAAATGATTCCTAAATAATTAGGGTACATACTTGAGTGAACAATTTGTTATTCTTGTGAATTTGTCTATCTTGCAATGTTTTATACCTAAAATTTTTTGTTTGAGTTCACTACCTCTTGCCTTCAAGCTGCAACAAATTTCTAAATATTTTAATATTTATTTTCTTTACTCTTTGTATGGATTGTCTCCCTTCAAAAAGAAAGTGACTCCAGTAGGCCTACTAGGGTATGGGGTCGCAATTTGCACCCCAGAGTCATAGCCCATTTAGAGGGGACTGAGACATGGACCTTATTGTAGATGCTACCCAATGAGATATTAAGGATTGAGTTGTTGATGATGCATGCCTTAGCAGAGCGATAGATGGACATGACCTATACTTTCATCCTGCCCTTGGTTGGCGAGCTTACGATCACTCTTAGAGACTTCACCTTCTTAACTGGGTTGTAGTTCATAGGTATTTTGTTGTCTGCCAACTCTAGTGTTCACTACCCAGTTCTCTAAAAGGATTATTTAAAAAGGGTCATGAGCTACATTCCTTAGCTAAAGGGGAGCAGGACCATGATGAGGACAAGCATTCATACTAGAGCACCTATTGTTATTGATGATATCATTGAGGTAATGGATCAGCATGCTTGTTGCTATTTGTTATACACCTTGTCAAGATCTGTGTTCTCAAATGCCTTTGGGGTAGTAGAACTGTGCCTGGTGGTTGTGATAAAGGATTTAGATTTGTTGCATCATTTCGACTAACGGTCTGCAACATTGGTGTATCTCTACCATTATCTCGACCGGTGCTCTCGGGGTCAGGGCTACATGTGCGGCGCATGAAGAGTCCTTATTGTAAGTTTTGATTACTTTTTCAAATTCTTTGTTCCTTAACTTTGACTCATTACTTTAAAGCTCATGTTATTTCTTATTTATAAGCCTAGGTCGTTGAGTTGGGTCTACTATAGGGGTTGGATCCCGCAGACGATGCAGAGGGTGGCTTCCCTTCTTTTGCTTGATGGAGTGTAGTGAACTATGAGGACTCTCCTGTAGCTATCAGGCGTGCTGGCCTAAACACAATCTCTTGGACTAGATATTCTTCCTACACAGACATCAATATGTTCATCATGATTGTCTATTGCATTACTCAGTATTATACTTATAATGGTTTTTCATCTTTATTGTTGCTACATCTTGACTGGAGAGGTCCTATACGACATGGGCATTGAAAGTAGTAGAGGTTAGTGAATCATAAATGAAGCAATGTATGTATGCATGTTCATTGATCATGTTTGGTATGCTTTGTGCTCATTCTAACCCTCGTGTTTCTTATAGAGGATGATCCAGTACTAAAGCTAGGAGACCAAAGAGAGGGACTAGCATCTGCAAAGATAGAGATAAAGATGGAGCACCTAGCCTAGGTAGCTAGAGAGTATAGATACATGGATACAAATAGTAAGGCTAAAGATTCCGAGGTGACCCTGTCTAGGAGTAGAAGAAGTTGAGCTCTAGAGATTTTGACCTCTTTCCTTTCTAGCTATTTAGGATACTTTTCCTTTTTTTTTCCATCCTAATATAATTTATTTCATAAATATTTGCAATGTTGCACAGTTTAAGGGTGATTTAAAAACCCCTTTTTTGGACACACTAGGATAGACCGAGGTGACACTCCCTCTTTCTTTCATCGAACTTCGATATTTTGTCTATTAATGTAAGAATATATTTTTTCTTCCCCCTGATTATGCATTTTAAAACATGTTGTTGCTCCTTTCTTTACATATATACCTTACAAGTCAGGTACCCAAATCATCTCCATTTTAAAAATAAATGAAGTGCTACCCATCCTACCTTAGTGGAGTGTGGGTTGTACAGTCCTGTAGAAGAAGGTTGTATAGCCCATAGCTTTGAGCTTGCTGCTATAAGAGCCCATTTCAACTTACTCTCTTCATTTGCTTCCTCTAACTCCTAAATCAAAGTAAGAACCATTTTAAGGTCACCTCTACCCTAAGTTTGGCCCAATCAACCATGGATTAGTCTTTTGGCTCTTTGTTACCTTTCTTCTGTTTGCTTGGCCTTCACTTTTTACTAGCAGTTTATGACTTATGGGACACCTCTACTCATACTTTTCACTTTGAAAATATAGAGATATACCCTTTGCCAGAGGAGTTCAGTGTTATTTTTAACTATCGCATCATAGCCATAGATCGAATTGCATTACGTCAGCTAGATTACCCATATGTTAAGAAGATGGTGGAGTTGTTTGCTTATGAGATGAGAACACACCCAAGTATACATTAGGTGAGGAGAAGATTCTCATAGCCCATTTTATCACTTTTTTCCTCTTTAGGGGTTATGTTCAAGCTGCTCAGGCTTGCATTGCAGCTGTTATTTTGATGGGTGAATATCTATTAAAAAGGATGAAGGGGAGATTGATATGCATATCTTTCCACTCTTTGAGGAGGCTGAGTTTAGGAGAACTCTAGTGTCGACAATTCTGGGTAAGACTATTGTAAGGCTTGATAGAGTAGCTTTGGGGTTTAGTGACTCCTTCACAGAGAGCCTACAGTTGCTTCAGATATGAAGTTTTCCTGTAACATCTTCTCTTTTCTTTCCCTTTATCTTCCTTTTCTTTTTTTTTTTTCTTTTTTTCTTTATTCTTTTGCTGCTCTAACTTTTGCCTAAATTGCCCTTTCGGGTTTTCAATCCACCGAGCTGCTCAATTTAGCTTAGGCTGCACTTTCGAAGTTTCAACCTAATGAGCATTTTTTCTTTTTCTTCTTCTTTCTTCTCTCTTTTATTTTCTTTTAAATATGATTACAAGAGAGGTTAGGGCTACTAGCTGCCCTGACTATGGATATGATGCTTTACTATCGCAATATCACTCAAACCACCATCTGACTAGACAAGCCACCATTAAGGCTGAATGGACTAAGTGGATGTCCCACATCACTGTTATCGATATATGCTGGAGTTGTCCTTGCTAAAACATATCAAGTGTCACTCTACAGACTTATGAAGATGGTCTCATCCTCCCTGCCTTGGCTTCAGTCACACTTTATGATCTTGCTCTCATGCATTGTAAGTTCATTGCCCTTCAATTCGAGGTGCAGTTCCTCCCTTCATTCATTGAGGCCCCTTTGTCCTAATGCTTCTTAGATAGAGTCAAGGCTACTTGGACCAATCCTTATATCTATGACTTTTGTACTAGTTGAGATCTTTAGCCTAATGATGATGCAAACTACATGGCATGGTTGCATGACCTTTAGATATTAGGCATTACATTAGCTTATAACAAATAATGATCATCTATGAGAGAACAAATAATAATCATCTATGAGAGAAAAACTATCTTATATTTAATTATAGTTCAAAAACATATATGATTGAATTCACTTTAATTATGCAAATGCGTTTTTATTTGATATTATGATTAACATAAACCATTTACACTTTACATATTACACATTAATTGAGTGCATGACTTACTCAATACCTCTGTCTTATTGACTCTCCACTCATACATACCTTCTTTATCGCCAACCAGTCGTCCTGTCAATAGTCCCTTAGTGGTTAGTCACTCTCTCTCGACCTTTGCTATTTTATTTATTTTTTACTCTCTAACTTTTGCTTAAGCTGCCTTTTCGAGTTTTAACTTAGCAAGGTTTTTTTTCTTCTTTTTCTTTTATTCATGCCTTAACTTTTGCCTAAGCAGCACTTTTGGGTTTTCGACTTAGAGGGCTTCTTTTTTTTTTTTCCTTTTCTTCTTCTTTTTTTACACCTCACATGAAATACTTCTTGAGCCAATCTAAATTCACTTCCTCAATGAGCCAATCTAAATTCACTTCCTCAATGAATTCATTCCCATCCATATCAGTTGATTTCACCACTCCACCTGAGTAGATTTGTTTGACCACGTAGGGACCTTCCCAATTTGGCTTGAATTTCCCTCGAGGATCCTGAGTCTGTGGTTGGGTTGCCTTTAGTACCAGATCGCTAACCTTTATCATGCTTGGTGTGAACCTCTTGTTGAATGAGTAGGCTACCCAATCATGATACAACTGGATGTGATATAAGGCCTTCAATCTCCTTTCATCTAGCAGAGCCAACTCTTCAAATCTACTTCTCACCCATTGGTACTCAGGGATGTCAGATTCAATTAATGCTAGTAAAGACTTCACTTCTAACTCGATCGATAGTATTACCTCCACCCTATACACTAAAGAATATGGTGTCATCCTAATCAACGTCATTGTCATAGTTTAATAACCCCACAAGGCAAAGGATAATTTCTCATATCAGTCTTTGTATGTCTCAACCATTTTGGCAAGGATGTTCTTGATATTCTCATTTATTACTTCCATTGTTGTGTTAGCTTGTGATCTATAAGGTGATAATTTGTAATGGATTACCCTACATTTTCTCAATGTATCATTGACCTCTGCCTAGAAATGGATCCCATTATCTACAACAATATGGTGCGGCAAATTGCATCGGTAGATGAGGTTCTTCTCCACAAATCGAGCCATCTGCTTTACCCACAGCTTACCAAAGGCTTCAGGCTTTACCCACTTCAAGAAATGGTCCACTACTACTATAATGTACTTATGCCCTCTGGTAGAAGTCAGTCTGACTTCTTCAATGACATCAATGCCCCATATTACAAATAGCCAAGGTGAAGTCAAATTATGCAACTTTATCAATCGCAAATGACTAAGGTTATAGTGAATCTAACATTCATGATAGTTTTAAACTTTCTAAATGTAGTCATGTTCCATAGTAGCCCAATAATATCCTAGTCGTAGAATTTTCTTTGCCAAATTTTCCCAGTTCATATCGGCACTACAGACACCTCTTCAGTAAGGCATTGTATATGAACTCTATCAAGCATTCTCTTATACACTACCTTATTATAAACCATAAATTATAAAGATAACCTTTTAATCATGTCCATATCCTTTTTCACATGCCCTTAAGGGTACTCATTGTCTTTCAAATATCTTTGTATATCAAAATAGCAAGGGTGATTACATAACACAATGTTTCATATCGAAGTGTGATGAGTGGCTTTATGGGCATCAGCTTAAGCCCATCCTAAACAGAGATTAGAATGGCCAAGGCATAAGCCATTGCATTTTCTTCTCTAAGAATGTGATGAAATGTGACCATTTGGAAGTTTTGTACCAACCCCTTCAGATGCTCCAAGTACGAGGCTAAACATTTTTCTTTCAACTCTCACTCATCTATTATTTGTGAAATGACTGGCAGTGAATCATCAAACACCTCTATTACCTTAACCTTTATTTGTTTCAAGAGTTCGAGCCCCAGCACACAAGTTTCTTACTCAGCCATATTATTAGTTACCTTATAGTCGAGCTTTTTGGCTACTGAAAAATGTTTTCCTTCTTAGGAAATCATAATTACCCATTTGTCTGCCTCTTTTTTGTTCATTACTCCATTAAAGTAAACTCTCTATCCTAGAGGTTCAATTGCTCCTAACCTCTCATCTAGAAATTGGGAAGGCTCAAACTCTTCTTCTTCAAGGGGTTGTTGCGTCAAATACTCTAAGACCTCCTATCCTTTGATCAACTTCTTGCTACATTCTTAAAATCAAATTCAATCAACATGATCACCTACTTTGCCAATCTTTCAAATAGGGAGAGGGCATTGTAAAGGTATATAACTAGGTCTAGCTTTGAGATCACCTCAACTGAGTATGACTAAAAGTAATGCCTCAGCTTCTTTATTATCCAGACCAGTGCCAGACAGGTCTTCTTCACCTGATTTTACTTTTCTTTATGAGAAAATAACTTCTTATTGAGGTAATATATTGTGTGTTCGTTCCCTACTTCATCTTCTTGAGCCAACATTGCACCTATAAAACTATCCTCCACTATTGGATACAAAGTTAAAGGTCTTTTGGGCCTTGTTGGCTTCAACACTAGTGGGTTAGTCAAATAGTTTTTTATCTTTTTAAAAGCCTCTTAACACCACTCATTCCATTCCATCGACTGATTCTTCCTTAACAACTTGAAAATGGGTTCACAAATGGGGGTCAATCTTGTTATGAACCAGTTGATATATTGTAAATGACCTAAGAAACCTTGTACCCCCTTCTTTGTCCTAGGTGTAGACATTTCCTAAGTAGCCTTTACATTATTCAAATCCATTGATAATTACATGTCCTAATAGTTTACCAAAGGTGCCCCCGAACACGCAGTTTTTAGGATTTAGCCTCAAATTGTATTCATCAACTCTCTTCAGAAACTTTTCCAAATTTCAAAGTGCCCTTCCCTAGTCTCCAATTTTACCTTCATATTATCCATGTACACTTCCACCTCTTTATGGATCAAGTCATGTAGTAGGGTAGTTTCCATTCGTTGGTAGGTTGCCTCTACATTCTTTAGCCGAAAAGGCATCACTTATAGTAATACATCCCCCACTCTGTGATAAAAGTTGTCTTTACCTTATCTGTGATAGCCATAAGAATCTGGTTATACATAGAGAATCTATCCATCAAGGAATACATGACATAGGTTGTAATGCTGTCAACTAGCACATCTGTGTGTGGCAAAGGAAAATCATCCTTTGGGCATGCTTTGTTCATATCCCTATAGTGGACACACATCTTCACCCTTCCATTCTTCTTTGGTACTAGCACTATGTTGGCTAACCATTCCAGGTAGTCTACCACCTCTAAGAACTTGGCATTCAACTACTTTGCCACTTCTTCTTTGACTAATTGGCCCTATTTAGGTCTCATCCTTTGCAATTTCTATTTCACTAGCCTCATGTGTGGTAAGTCAGGATTTTGTGTTATGCAATTCTCCGATCAACCTCTAACATGTCCTTATAAGTATAGGCAAAAACCCTCCGGTATTTCTTGAATAATTGTTCGAACTTCCTTCGCTCCCACTAGCAATGAGCAAGATCTTTGAATTTTCCTATATACTATGTAACATCCCTATCCCTATTCATTGGCATTATCACATGAATATATTCATTGCATAAATGATATGAAATCACATATGAGCACATGCACTGTATCAAATGATATGAAATCTCATATGAACAT